>PVKB01002963.1:0-236135 GCA_004027205.1 Ctenodactylus gundi
TTTCTGCATCCAGCATTTTTCCTCATGGATCTTCAAGCTATGGGGCAGACTCTTTCTCTGGCAGATGGGCTCTGCCACACAGATCAATACCTGGGCAGGCTATGGGGCTGCTTCTCCACCACCAGTTCCTCATCCTGCTCATCATTTGCCTTTGGTCTCCTTGAGTCTCCAAAACGTGCCTTGCAATTACTTGGTGCTTTTAATAACAACAGAGCTGAGAGTTGACATCAATCAACTTTTAACACCTAGGAAATAAAGCCTATTACCTCACTATCTGTGCTAGTAAATGCCTGTCTTGCTACGACAATTGAAAGTTGAGGCAGCATCTAATTTACAAAAACCTGTGTTGCCAGCGGGTGACCAAGAATTTCTGCCCATTGTTTCCTGATCTTTAGAGACTAAAAGAAACTTGGGTTCATCAGTATGACACAGAGAACGTCTCTTAGTCAATGAAATGAAGGATACACTGCTGCTCAGTTTATAAAATCTTAAGGAGGAGATTTTTCCCCCAAATCAAAGCCTTCTGAGTCATCATCAGCACTTGTACCAGGCAAGCTATCCTGATTTTGAGATGCCTGCCTCTTCATGTATGGGCAGGCAATCCCTCTCTGTCTCATCTTCATCAAAAACGCATTTCTACTGGGTGCTTTGCAGTAAGGCCGGGCCGCAGGGGCGTTCTGTTGGAGGTTACTTTGGCTTCAGCTACGTAAGGACTTCTGGGCTAGGCTGTAGTCAGTGAGTCAGGACGTTGTCAAGGCAACAGAAAAATACTCTCTCTGGCATATCTGTTCTGTGTCAAGTCCAAGAGGGTTATAAAAGACTCTCAGCTCAGAGGATGAACTTGTCCTCCTCTTCCTCCCCCCCTCCTCCCAGTGTTTTTTTTTTTTTTTTTTCATGGTCTAGGGAGATAGGGACTTGAAGAAGAAGAAAAGTGAAGAAACTTTGTTTCCAATCACTTGGGAACACTGAAGTAAAGACAAAATGTATAAGATAAGGTTGCATAGGCTTGAAAAAGCATACGTCAAAGATAAACAGAAACACCGCCATATGCCACGGTTTGGAGAAAATACTTTGGATGGTGTCCTATGGTGTATAGAAAGATGGGCACCATTTAAGAATCGGGTTTGTTTAAAAAAAAATCTTTGAGAAAAATGCTGCATAGAGTTGCTGAGAATTAAGCTATAGGTTTTTCTGCCTTATGACACTTAACATACTAGAATGAATCACTCAATTGCTAAGTTTTATAACTAGGAATGCATGTTATATAATTGTTCTAATAGATTCAAAGGCCGCACTCACTCACCGAAGGGCCATCGTTTCCCCTGTGTGTTTGTGTGTGTGTGTTTACTGAGCCAACAACTTACAACCTTCACACTGAACTATATCATCAGTCAAGTTTTTACTCTTTTTAAAATTTCATCATAGAGTCTTGCCCAGTTGCTATGTAGCTCAGGCTGGACTTGAACTTGAATTTTCCTACCTCTGCTTCCCAGAGCGTGGAGATTGCAGGCCTGGGCCACTGGACCTGGCTGCTTCTGTTTTTGCATCTGTTCTTTCATCAACCAGAGACTATTAGATTGTCATCAGGCTCATTCCCCAGAGGCCAGCCACACAAGCAAGTCTGCTGAGGCAGCTGTGAGAGATAGGTACTACTTTCTACAGCAGAGGCTTCCGTTGAAATCTTCCCCTGAAAGACGGGCTGGCTGTTGCTGTCACCCCTTTTCTCTCACTTTCTCTACTGTCTGATTTGATATCCAACCCCATTATCCTTAAACTTAGCCAGTGGAAGCAAACAATATAACCTACAATGTTCAACAATGCCTTCATTCAACAGAAATGTTTTGTGCACGAACACAACACGCCTTGCACTAGTACCAGCCCTGAGGACACAGCAATGAAAGGCACAGACCACAGACAAAAAAGCTTCGGCCTTTCAAGCTTCCTGTTGAGATGGGAGACAGATAATTAACAAATCAAGTGCATATCAGTAGAAGTGCTATGGACGATGAGAGTCTGGACCTGGAATGTCCTACGAAAGTCTCATGTAAATGGATGCTGTGGATTGTCTTTGGATTTCAAGTGCTATTGGGAGGAAGGGCCTAGTGGTGTGTGGCAGATTACTGGGAGTGAGGCAGGCGACTGGGTGTATGGCGGGGCACTGGGCATGTGACCTGGAAGAATATACCCCCTCTTCTCAGCTTCTTCCTGCTGCCCGATCCCTTCTCTAGCAAGTTCTCCGCTAAACTCTTCCCACCGTTGCCAGCTGCCCATGAGTGAACTGAGACCTACTGAAACTGGGCTAAAATAAACATTTTCTTTTTATAGTGTGAGTGTCAAATACTGTGTCCCAGCAATGAGAAGGTAACTAAGACATGACAGCATCCTCAGAGAGGTTCAGTTTTTAATGTGGTAGTCAGGGACAACCTCCATGAGAAGATCTATGTCTAGCCAAGGACTTTCCGGAGATGAGCACGTCAGCTGAGTATGAATCTTGAGAAACATACAGGGGAGGGGAAAGACAGAGCAAAGGCATGAGGGAGTCAGCGCCTTAATATACCCGAGAGCCTGAAGTAGAGAAGAGAAGCCAAGTATAGCATGGGAGGGGCTGAGGTCACAGACTGCCTAGGGCAGAAACAAGCGGGGGAAAGAGCAATCTCCTCTTTTTTAAAAAAAGTAATTTTACTCTGGTTAAAAAATTCACATGACATAAAATTTAACATTTTTTTGTAAGTACATGAATTCCAAATTCTGTAACACATTAGAAAGTTGGGTTTTGGGGAATCAGTGAGCATCCATGTCCACCCCTTTTCCAGAGGTTCACCCTTTTCCTAGCTGACCATTGCCTCTCTTTCTATCCTGTTATTCATGTGGAGGTCTTCTTATGTCATTATTTTTGTGCATTTCATAAGAGGGTCACCCATGCTCAGTGAAGGGGAGCATTCTTAATTAGAATCCCATTGGCAGGCTCATGTCAAGGGAGATGTGGTCTTTCTTAACACTGCTCAGTGGTGTTAAGAATATACTCGAATTCTGTTCGGTATTTGGCTTGCACTTTTCTCCTTTGTTCCAATCAGTGCTCTGACAATTACTGATAGATATTCATAACTCTCTTCACAGATGAGCAAGCAGAGGTCCGAAGGGAGAAATTGCCTTGCCCAGGACCACTCACTTCACAAGTATCTAAGATCAGAACCCCATGACAAGCTGACCTCAAAACACAGTCCCTGTTCTAGGCAATATATTTTTCTGGGGATTATAAATCAATGGAGGAAGAAAAGGAATATTTGGTTAATACTGGACAATTAATTTGCTATTTTAAAAATTCATTTGAGATCTTGATTCACACAGAGATTAGAAGAAATGCCAGATGCAGTAAGAAATTAAACATGAGTTGAAGACTGATAAAAGCCTATGTTTGACAAGTTGCAAGGCAGAATATGTACTAAGAATAGAGGCAGCAGGAAAAAAAATTCGAGTGTGATCTATCTGAATATACTAAAGTTTTAATTTCTCTTTTCACAAAAATAAACAAGGTGCAGAGAGCTCCAAATTCAGATATTTAATAAGTAAAGGTTCACTTTCTGTATTTTGTAATGAACATGGACATATTTACAAGTCCAGATAAAATGAAAAAATGCTCACTATCTCTCATCAAATGCAAATTAAAATCATAATGAGATATTATGCCTTACTTGTTAAAATGACCTGTAATAAAGACAAAAAGCATCCAATGACTATTGTCAAGAATGTAGAGAAAAAAGCTCAATTGCACTGTTGATGAGATTAGTACAGCCATAATGGAAAACAGTATGGAAGCTTCTAAAAAATTAAAAGTAGAACTACCGTATAGCTTAGCAATCCTACTTCCAGAAATGTATTCAAAATGTATGAAGTCAGCTTGTTGAGGAGGGACCTACTCACTCTTGATCACTGCAGCGTAAGTCACGAGAGCCAACTTCTAGAGTAAAGTTCAGTATCCATTCACAGATGAGTGGCGGAAAAAACGAAAGAAAGGAAGAAAGAAAGAAAGAAAATGTAGTATCCAACACAGTAGAGTGTAGCTTTGTAAAAAAGAAAATTCCGTCATCTGTGATAACACGGGTGCACTTGGAGGACTTTACATTAAGTAAGCCAGGCACACAGGGTACTTATCATATGATCTCATCCATCTGTGGAATCTAAAAAGTTGATCTCAGAAACAAGAAGCAAATTGCTTATCAGAGGCCTGGGGTGAAGGGATAGGAGACATATTGGTAAAAAGATACAAAATTTCAGTTATACAGAATGAGCACATTTAAGCGACCTATTGTATATCATGGTGACTATAATGAAAAATATTTTGATAACTGAAAATTACTAAAAAATAGCTTTTGAATATTCTTACCACAAAAACATAATAAACATGTTTGGTAAAACATATGCATTAATTAGCTTAAATCAGTCATGCCACAACATGTATGTGTTCATATAGACAGATACCAAAACTTAAGGTTAAACATCACAAATATATAAATTTTCATTACCAATTTAGAAACAAATATGTGTGCACTTATCAAAATAATATGCAAACAAAAATTATAGATAAAAGTTCAATTAAAATGTGCAAAGGCTATTAACACAATTTTCAAAGATGAGCCTACAACTAGTTCACAGCCTAGGAAACAATCCAGTTTCGCTAACAATCACGGAGAGGAATTAAAATATATTTTCTTTCTGTAAAGAGAGCATTGCTATGGTAACAATGACCAGTACTAGCGAGATGTAAAGAGAAAAGAATGGTTTCATTTTGTTATTGCTAGTTATGTGGTTCATTAATGCCTCTGTTCCAGCTGTGATCTGTGGCTAGCAATAGCTTTGCTTGCAGATCAGACGAAAGTCAAAGTGACTGTCCCAGCGCACAGAATGCTTACTGAAAAGTCAGTGCAAGGCACTGGAGCTCAAGGAAGGCTGTTAGCTGGTGACTCCCATGAATCTGCTTGTTCCCTTTTCATAGAAATTGACACACGCATCGAAAAGATCCAAAATATCAAATATTCTTGGAGACAATAAGAAAGAAATAACTATGTAAATCATAAATGGCTACACCTGACCATGTTGTGCTTTCGAGGATAGCTGTTTTGTGTTTTAATGGGCCGTACAAGAAGGAAGGCCTTTGGAGTGTCCTTGATGGTTAGGGCTTTTTACAAAGTCCTACTAAGCAGGGCTGTCTACAAAGCAAGTCTCAGGGGAAAAGGGATGCTGACATTTTCAGTCGAAGACACGTTGAACTTGAGGTAACCACTAGAAGTGTAAGAGGGAATATCCACCTGGCAGCTGGATCTCAGACCCCATTTGTAATGGCTCTGTAAATACTGCAAAGAGATTCTTCCGTTGGCAGTCTAACTTAAGTAGCCTCTCTGCCCCAGGTCTGGAGAGTGATAACAATGGGAAACCACCCGGCTGATCCCAATCAAAATGTGTCTTGAGAATCCTGCAGGAAGTTCGATCTCAGAATAAAAGACTTTCATCGCTCTGGTACATGATCTGCTCTGCCTCCAATTCACATGTGAAAGTGATTTTCTGGAGTGATTTAAAAACATCAGTTGGAATATCTTCATCATTCCGATGAAAGTTACGCTGTCAATTCCACGTAGTACCAGGCAAGTTGATTTTGGCAAAAGAAAACTTTTAAAGTTGGGATGAGACTGGTGGGAATTAAAACTTCGATATTTAACCATGTGGTCTTCATGATAGATAACAAACTAACTTATTTTACCTGAGAAGATGGATGTTACAGTGCCTTGTGAAATATAAACTCAGCATAATAGGAACAAATCATTAAGAAAAGATACCTACCATGCTTTAAGACATTTCACATTAGGATCATAGCTTCTAGGACTTAAAGCCCTTCCTTACAATTAAGGTTGGACCAAGCTATTTTAAAGAAATGGAATTCCCATTGGTTGGTATTTGTATAAATACTGGATGGGGGTAGGGAGTTAACCAAAAAATGCCTAAAGGGGAAGTGCTCCAGGCAAAGACACAGCCGAAGGGAAGGTCCCAAGGGAGAGTGTGTCTGGGTTTCCAAAACAGAAATGACAGTGAGGCTGGAAGAGATCAGTAGGAATGAAAGACAGACCAGGAACAGGATCTTTTGACAATGGGCCTCACAGGCCACTTTAGGGATTTTTGGCTTTTATAATAGACAACACAAATGGTTTCAAAAAGATATGATGCAACCATCCTATATTTAAACAAGTTCACTTGGCTTCCCTCTAAGGACCAAAGTTGAAATCTGGGGAGGAATATCTCAGGAGTCTTTTTCAAATTGCCACTAAGCCCGTTCATGAAGGCTCCACCTGCACCTTCCAATGCTCTACCTCTTAGTAGCATCACTTTGGTGGAGAGGTTTTCAATATAGAAATTTAGGATATTAGCATTCACTGCAAGGGCGAAGGATAAATTCTTGAACTTTATTTTGCTTTGTTTTCCCAGCAAAGATTCAGTACAGATTGAAAAATAGATTCTGTTCCAACAGAAGACAAGCCGTGAACAAAATCTTTAGGTAGCTACAGTTTGCATCTGGTGCCTTCCAAGCTTCTTTTTTAGTTTTTTTCCCTCATGATATAACTTTGGAAGATGATAATTATTATTTCCACAAATAAATAAAATGCAGAAAGAATTTTTATGCCTTTCTGGAACACACACTGTCTTTACATTCATGCATACACTCATGGTCCGAAGGCCAGTTCATTGAGATCTGCTATCCCTACTTCTGGAATTGCCTTCCCCTTTGGCATCAAATTTTATAGATAACTGTTCCTTTATTTTCAGACAGTTAGATGGCTTTGGCTAAAGGCACCGGTGTGTGCTCCTTGACGTGAATTCACATGCTAAAGTTATTCCTAGTGAGATAAGAGGAAGTTGCTCTTCGAACCCTAGGCTCGAATACTCAGTGCACCTTTTCCAGCTATGAGACCTCAAGCAAGCTCCCTCGCTGGTTTGAGCTATACATTGGAAAAAAAATGTAGATTGGAAAAAAGCTCTGTTTTGCAAAGTTTTCAGAAGGACTAGAGACAGCAAATAGATCCAACCCTGTGACACAAACACCAAAGATATCCTTTGGTTAAGTAAATCCTCCAAATAATTGCTTCAAACTCTGCCATTGCCTCATCCATTGAAACATCAAACAGTAATCTTTAAAAACACAATCTGGTCAGTGGTAGCCATTTTTGGTTTGTGTAGATGTTTCTTTTTTTGTTATCCCCAGGAATACATGATCATCTCTTCAGTGTATGTATCTCTTGAAAGTAACGTAACATCTAGCTTCAGGATTGCACCATGCCTGAGGGTTGGGATGTTGGATCATTCATGCACCTTCTTTGAGCTACTGCGTCATCACCTGTAGCAGTGGAAATCAATGTCTTGCGATTGTTTTGTGTAACATAATATGGAATGAAGACAGAGTGGAAAAAACGATGGCAACTTGTTCAAAGTTGACATCTGGTTTGGAGATCACTTCATTTCCTCTAGGGTCCCTGAGGCTGTAGAAATTGCCTTACTGCCAACTGGATTTTGTGGACAGGAAATGGAATAAGCTTTGACAATGGCCTCTGGCATGAATGTACATAATCATCAGAATGGGGTTTACCTGGCTTGAGATCCCTGGAAATAATCAGCTACCAATTGTTTCTGTCCGCAGGGAGTTCTCTTATTCTTTCTGCTGACAGCGTAAGACTTTGTTAGATAAAGACAAGTAACAAAACAAATATTCTTGTTGTTCTGATATGAGATCGTAGATTGATTTGTCATAATATTTTAAAAACTTAAAGTTATATTGACTTTTGAGTTTCCATTAAAAACACTAAGCATGAGACAAAGTTTTCATTTTTCATCTTTTCACTGGTTTTAAGATCAGAGTATTTTGACTCATGGCAATTTCTGCATCTGCAGAGATCAAATATAATTCAGCCGACACAGACATCACCCAAATAGATATTCTTTCCCATTAAGTTGAATGTATTTTCATTTATTGCTATTTCACTGTAATCTGAGATTAAAGTCATGTGCATGGGGACTTGGGCTTAATCCTTAGCATCACCAAAGAACTGAACGAAGAAATAGCATTAGTATTCATTTCTTTCTAGAAGGCAAACTTTGAGATGGAAAAAAAGTTTAAAAATAAGAGGGCAAGGAGATCGAAATAATCGTGACATGTTATACACATATATTAATTTCCCAAATGGACACCATTATTTTCTATCAGAAGCTACACACACATACACACGCACACACACACACACACACACACACACGCACGCACACACACACACGCATGCACACACACACACACACTCTATCTATCTATCTATCTATCTATCTATCTATCTATCTATCCCAGAGTTCTGGTTTCTTACCATACCTTAGGCTCTAAAGCATAGGATAGGTCTGTGCAATCTCCAGAGAAGTAGGAGTAAGAATTTGAGAATTCAGTCAAAGGGAAAAATAAATTCAGTGAAAATAGAGAGAGCTTGTCAGAGCTCATCTATTAAGAGAAAGAATAAATTTTTAGCCAGGTGCAGTGGTAGATATCTATAATTTCATTTCTCTGGAAGGCTGAAGAAGGATGATCGCAAATTTCAGTTCAGTCTGGGCAATTTAGCAACTTAGTGAAATCCTGTCTCAAAATTAAAAAAAAAGGGCTAGGGATATAACTCAGTACAAAGGCCCTGAGTTGAATCCACAATCCCAAGACAGAAAGAAAAGAGAGAGAGAGAGAGAGAGAGAGAGAGAGAGAGAGAGAGAGAGAGAGAGAGAGAACAAGCAAGACAAGCAAGCAGTAAAGCTTTGGAGGCTGTTTACTTCCCACTAAGATACAGCCAAACTTCAATTCTCCTATTAATGTATGTTTTCAAGAGAATGTAATATAGCTGTCCTCTGCCTTTCTCCAGCTACACACTTGTGAGATCAGTAGTCTTTGTACAAAAGAATAAATTGCTAGTTTCTAAAAACTATCTCAAAATATTATGATCTCAGAGATGTTACCTGTAGTGTCACATATTACAGTAAAAATAATCTAACAGAGAATAAAACAATACATGATATCATTGTGTTAAAAATGGAACATTACTTAAAATTATGTTTTCAAAGAACCAGTGTTTACACTGGAAAATATTTTAAGTAGATAAAATGAAAATAAACATTTAGTGACTAATACTAAATTATCTGGATTTTATATGCATATGTTTGGATCTATACACAAGTATAAATAATGAAAATGCACATAGCTATGCTATACCTAATACAATAGAAACATACAAAATATGGAAGCAAACTGAATAAATGACAGTTTTTTGAGCTGTAATATTAGAGAGACCTATTTCTACTTCTATGTGTGTTTTATATGATTAAATTTATTAGAAGTATTATTAGCATGTTCTTTTAACTCCTCTGTAATAGATACATTTATACCCTACTTTGTTGGGAAAAGAATTTAAAGTGATTAGGTTTTGGTCATTAAAATCTAATTTGAGCACCCAGAAAACTAAAATATTTCAGAAATTGAAAAAAAATGTTCTCTAGGCTTTCAATGATCACCATGCAAACCTAGTCCCTCAACGTATTTACATATATGATCACATATGTCCTCAAGGAACAAACAGTCCTTAATGTCCCCAGTACTCAAACTACTGCAAGGGGCCCAAGCCAGCCTAGAACCTCTTTTCCTGTGTTCTCGTGAGTTGAGAATGGAGTTTACACTTTTATATGTGTGGTGGGTGGGCAAGGGAGCAAAGCAAAGAAGAATCTGAACAGAGACTACATGTGGTCCTTAAGGTCTCATACACAGGGATCTTCCAGAAAAAGCCTGCCAGCCTCTTCCTTATAAAACCTAGAAAGGCCCTTAGTCCTGGGCTTTGTTGAAGGGAAAGGCATTGCTATGTTGAGGGTCTATATTATTTGGAGGTGGTTTCCCATAGATTACTGTGTCCTGACCTTTTCATCTAATTCACAGGACTTTAAAAGTCCTCGCTTAACTTAGTAGGAGAATAGACAACAGAACTAAGATAGAAATTATTGAAACATTTTAAAAGCATTTTATTATTTTCATATACATAAAGCAAAGGAGTCAATCTTAGCCACCTGTCCCCAGGTCATAACAAGAGCAAGCAAACTGTACCATCGGCCAGAGTTACTTCCTTTTGAAAAATGACTATGTTATCTAAATTTCCTGTAAGTAGAAATTCACTATATTTTTAAGCTTTAATGCTTCATGTTTATTTAGGAAAGCTCATGGCCACAGAGAACACAAGGTTGAATTACAGCCAAATTTGAACTTTCACAAATACCCAGGGACAGAAAGACTCACCTACCATGCGTGATACAAAGAGACAAAGAGGATAGCCACAGGAAAGCAGACGGCCCTGGTGTACCGATCTGCAATTCCAGCACTCTGGGAGGCTGAGGCAGGAAGACCACAAATTTCAGCCCAGCTGGGGCAACCTAGCAACTTAGTGAGACCTTGTTGCAAAATAGAAATTTTAAAAAGAGCTGGATGTACCTCTGAGAGCAAGCCCTGGGCTCTATCTTCAGTGTGACAAATAAGTAAATAAATAAGTAAAATAAAACCAGGAATGCCGGGAAGAAAGACTACACACATGTGGTGCAAACTACCAGAGGTGACATGTGATAATGTGAATTAGAACATTACGCTATACAGCAGAATAGAGTTAGTACCAAAATAAACTATCACACCTCACTCTGTTCTGTAAAAATACACACACTTAGAGAGAGATTGTCAGTAGTGTATTAAGAAGACCGAGATGTCTGCATTGACTTCTAGACTGAAGTGACAGAAAAGAACACAGTTTCTGTACCAGTGACTAAATGCCCTTAATCCTTGCCTCACAAAACAGCCACCACCCCAGAACTGCCACACCGACAGATTTGCCTATTCAGAGAAAAATTCCCAGCAAACAACTGCAGGAAGGAATACTTGAGATTCACTAAGCACCCACAGACAACTTCATGGGAAGCCAAAAGGAGAAGAGAAATTGGTTAATTAATCGAATCTAAAGGTGATGTAGGATATGTTAGCCTTCTCAAGCCACAGTATTGGGAAAAGCTAACTCCTACATTGCAAAATAAGAGAAACTCTCCTGTGCATTTTACCTTTGGAAAGCTTTTGGCTGTGTCTAATTTTAAGCAACATCCCATGTCTCCTGTTTGTTTTCACTGTGGTATATGACACGATAAAAAACGTCTTGGAAATTGTAATATTTTGGGGTAGTTTTTAGAGACTGGCAATTTTATTCTCTTAAACAAAGGGTAAAATTTCATAATTATATAACTGGCGAAAGGCAAGAGACATCCACATTAGAATCCCTTCAAGTCGTACATTAGTGAGAAAGGGAGCAACAAACCTGGTTGCACTTTAATGGAAACAAGGCAACCCTCAAAAAATTTGCTGTCCCTTCCTTCCTCCTAGCCACCCTCCCTTCCTCTCTTCCTTCCTTCCTTCCTTCATTCCTTCTTTTTTTCCTGGAGGGGCAGTGTGGTGGCAGCAACGGATTGGAGATTGCATCCAAAGTCTGTCTTTGTACTACAGCCTCAGCTTCGTTTTATTTCTTTTGTCCTTTTTTTCTTTCTTGTGTTCTTTCTTTCTTTTGTTCTTTCTTTCTTTCTGGCTGTAGTCTTGTTAAACTGTTAAATTGCTTAAGCTGTGCTTGAACTCACAATCTTCCTGGCTCAGCCTCCCAGAGTCCTGGGATTATAGGCATGCACCACTGTACCTGGTTGAAAATTTTCAAGTTTTCTTAACAAGACATGCCAGATATGCCAGGCTCTCATGATGCCTTTTTCCCATTTTACCTTCCCTGTGTCCAATTTTTTTTTGTACTTCTACTTCATGAGACACACAGACCTGTACTCTGCTTAAGGGCTTAAGATGTGAGAAGAAACTAGAAATAGCTTCTAGAACTTTTTTTGCATATATTATTATGTATGGAAAGTTTGAGTTTTAATTCACAGTGTTGTTTAACATACGACTGAAGCGACAAATAGTTGGCAATCAGGCTTTCTTATAGCCTGTCACCCAGTGGACATGCGATCAGGGCCTGCCACATTCCAGGCAGTCTGCCGAAGTCCTGAGACCACAGATGACTAAGAGTCCCTGAGCCTTAAGGATCCCTCAGTTTCGTACGCAAATAACGACAACCCTGTACCAATGTGTCTGGGAAGAGTAACGCACAGAGTACTGTGCCATCCTGGAACAGAAGAGCAGAGCCACAAGTTGTGCATGATAATCCTCCAGTACCTGGGAGAGAAGTCCTGTCCAGTAGCTCTGTAGGTCTGGAGTGGCCACGAGGATCCTCAGGTGAGCAAGGGAGGGCTGAATTGGCAGAGAAAGCACAAGGGAATCAGGTATATCTAGAGTAAATGTCTAGGAACTCCACAGACTTTAGGCCTCAAAAAATTTGTGTAGGAGACTTGGGGCGAGCATGAGAGAGCAGTGTTTAAAACTCAAAGTTCATTCTTCAAGTAAAAAACCTTAGAGATTTTCAAAGTTTTTGTTCTGAAAATAGTCTTAATATTGCACGATGATGTGTGAATGAGTGTTGTGACATTTGTGTCCGTTCTTTATAGTGGTAAACAATTGTTCACCGATAGCCACAGGCTTCAAATCCATGAGTCCAGCCCAACTCTACTCACAAATAATTGGAAAATTATGGCTCCATGGCAGAGGCCTGGAATGCCAGTACTCTAGGAGGCTGAGGAAGAAGATTATAAGTTTGAGCCCAGACAAGCAATTTAGTGAGATCTGTCTCAAAAAACAAGATCAAAATGGGCTGGAGGTATAGCTCAATGTGAAGGCCCTGGGCTCTATTTCCAGTACAACACACACACACACACACACACACACACACACACACACCCCTAAAAATTTTGGAAAAATTTGTGCCTGTATTGAACACATACAGACAATTTTTCTCGGCAATATTTCCTAAACAGTGCATTATGACACCTGTTTACATAATAGCTGCATTGCATTAGACATAAGAAGTCACCAAGAGATAACCTAAACTATGCAGGAGAACATCCCTTGGTTATATGCAAACATCATGTTGTACAAGGAACATGAATGTATGGAGTCTGGGAAAATGCAGAAGGTGCTGGAACTTGTCCCCTGAAAATACTGAGGGACAACTGTATACTCTGTGCGTATTTTTCTGCATATGTTCACAAGAACATTTGTTTGCTTAACTAAAGGCAAGGATCACATCTTCATGCCCTAGCATCTGGGACA
Organism: Ctenodactylus gundi; assembly: GCA_004027205.1. Lineage (NCBI taxonomy): Eukaryota > Metazoa > Chordata > Mammalia > Rodentia > Ctenodactylidae > Ctenodactylus > Ctenodactylus gundi. The sequence goes on from PVKB01002963.1 coordinate 13,283, forward strand.
GTGTTTTACCCCATGAAAGAATGCTATTTGCTCCCATCAGAAAGGCTTTGCAAAGTAGACTGAATTAAACTTATCAAAAGAAGCATCCATGTACAGGCACAGGCGTTGCTCACACACCAGGTAAGAGGCAGCGAGTGCTTTCTTCTGCAGTCCTGACTAGTGGACACTATTCATCTGGCCTTGGAGAAAAACACGGACTCCAGTGGGATGCTTTGCTTTCCTAGAGTGCTGGGCCTCATGGTGCCTGACGCCGAAGGGGCTATTTCTTTTAGCTCAAAACCACAGGACAATACAAACAGCTTTTTTGGCCTGCCGAGGGCAGTCAACAGAGCCACAGGAAGCCCTCAGACCACGGAGATCTGAGAGCCAAGATGTGGTTGTTGTGGCACTGAGGCCAAGATCTTCTGTATGGGCTCTGGTCACACATACTGTGTCTCCAGGGTCTGCTCAGGGGAACTAGGGGACAAAGAGGAGAGTCAGAACAGTCAGGATGGGTCTGTAGAGAATTAGAAATGATGTGCTGAGTGCAGTGTTCGGCCCCAGGGCCCAGGGCTGAGTCCTTTGTTTAGTTAGGGTTCTTCCTTATGGTGCCAAAGGGATGATGGAAGCTTCACTCTAGGAGCTGAGCCTGGAAAAGTCAGCAACACAGCACCTGCGAAAAGGAACCGCTCAACCCGGCAATCATGAGGCACTTTTCAGGAGCTCTGCACTTTGTCAATCATAATGAAAATACCTGATTATAAGCAGATTAGAAAGGTGCAAGGAGCTCAGACATGGAAGGAGTAAGAACAAGCCAGATGGCAATTGTCCAAACAAGCCAGTGCCGCGGCTGGAGTCACTCCACTCTTATTGAGGGGGTGGGCTGGAAGGAGGAAGTGGCAGGACAGAACACAGGGACACCAGCCACAGTGATTAGTTCCTTCATCTACATAAACAAATGAGTGTAAATCCTGCATGGCAAGAGCAAAAACTACCGAACCGAGGGTTGTTGCCTAGTGGTCAAGGCCTGATGGTCACTGAGCAATGCTACAGAAATGCCACCTGGGTGACAACCTGGATGGAAGTGGCCCTGATCTCCATGACCTTCTCCCTGACCCAGGGGAGCTCAAACTATCTTTGATCTGGAATGTTGAGTGCTATGGCCAGGAAGCTCTCAAATCTAAACTCAGATCTCCCTCTATCATAAAAATTACATGAAATACTTAACCTGTTGGGACCTTTCTTGCTTCTTCATGAAAAAAGGGCAATGGCATTAACCATGTCATACTAATGACCTTGAATAAAAGGCCAAAAAATTATATGATCCTTATCATTCTGTGTTTAACTGGAGCCACCTAAAATACATCATTTGGACACTAACAATTCAGAGTTCCTCAGAACTGTTTGACTCCTTCCAATGTTTCAGGTCCAGAGATTCTGGTGTAAATATCTCCTCACTTTTTAACTAACTTATTTCGAAGCTATTTATTTATTTATTTATCGGTACAGAGGATTGACCCCAAGTTCTTCTCACTGAGCTACATCACTAGCTTCTTTTTATTGTTGATTTTAAATCAGGGCCTTGCTAAATCTCTCAGTTGCCAAGGCTGGGCTCAAACTTGCAGTCCTGCTACCTCAACTTCCAAGATTTAGGGTATATATATATATATATATATATATATATATATATATATATATTTAATATCTGGCCTGCAGTTCACTCAATTTTTTCATGAGCTCTGGTCTTGCAACTGAAGTAAGTCAGAAAAAGTATTTCCAAGCCTGGACAGCAGCTGATGGGAGGTATAATAGAATAAGAGACCAGAAATACAGCTTTGGTTAGGGTAGGAATTCTAGTATTTTCTAACCTGTCAGCCTCACAATGCAGTGTTTTAGTAAGGACTGAGTCATGATTTCATTTCAATTACTCCACAAAAGAAAGAAAATTGTACGTGACAGTAGACCATGAACCCTCTACAGCAGGTAAATCTGCAAAAAGAAAGGGCAAAAGTTGTGTCCTCAGTTGCCAATGTGGTAAAGTGTACCTTGCGGATTGAAGGCCAGGTATGTAGTAAGGTACGCGGTGTGCTCTGTGCGCGTGCATATGTGAGTCTTGTGAGTGTGTGTGTCTGTGTGTGTGTGTGTGACAGAAAGAGAGAGAGAGAGAGAGAGAGAGAGAGAGAGAGAGAGAGAGAGAGAGCAAAAGAGAAAGCAGCAAAAATGGAGATACAGAAGTAGAGACTATCTGGTGACACTGTAGAGAGTATATATATTCTCTATTTTATACTGCTAACTAAAAAATTTTAGTCAACAGAAATTAAACTCATTATAATAGCATCATGATGATAATTATTAATATACAAACACAGCCCAGTGGTTAAGCTTTGGATGAATATTATTAGGAGACCGTAAAGATCACTATATCAACCAGATTGAATGAAGTATTGAAGAATACAGTTGCTCTTCTCTGCATACTAAGAAACAGTCAATTTGTCTTATGAAAGAAGTCGTATATAATTCAGGAAATCTCAGATTTTTTTATAAATTTTTGAAACAGTGCCATATTTCAGAAGCGGGTGCTCAATAAATACCCGCTACCTGGATTCCTGCGCTGGAGGCAGGCGTGAGTCTCCTTCTTTCTAGCTGGGTAGAAAAGCACCTGCTCAGCCCAAGTGTTTCATGCTGACTTGCTGCCACATTCTTCTTTAACAGAAAGCTTAAATCCACCCCCAGGGCAGCATTGCTCTTCTCCAGCTGGCGTGACACAGCTCACATTAGACAAACGAGGGGAAATGAGATAAAGACCAGGGACTGCAGGCCCTGATTAAGCCCCAAGAAAACACCTGGAGAACAAAGAGCTACCTTTTCAAGCTTGAGAGCAAAAGGCCTTTGGCAGTCCTGGGATGTCCACTGACACCAGGAGGAAGAGAATCTCTCTGACCTCTGGGCTTCTCCATCCAAGGGTATTTCTGTCTTCGGGGCTAGGGGCATGTCACAGCACCTTCCATGGTGGAAACAGACTCCTCACTCTCCCACTCTGTCATCCGGTCTGCCTTCTGCCACTTACCACTTTCCTTTTTTTTTGAAGGAAGGTCCCACTCTGTAGTCCAGGCTTGGCCTGAACTCACTGTGTAGCCTAGGCTGGCCTTGAACTCACAGCAATTCTTCTGCTTCAGCCTCCTGAGTGCTGGAGCACAGGTGTACTCCACCACACACAGCTAGCATGTTGTACTGGAGGATCACACCTCAGGCAGTGCTCCCTAGGCCAGCACTCTCGTCACTGAGCTGTGGCCCCAGGCCCTTCTGCCTATTCTCAACTAAATTGACTCTATACACACACATATAAGCCAAGAGAAAGACTCACCTGAGAAGGTTTAATATGCAATTACAGAAAAAAATAAAGAGCAGAAATTACTTGATGATTAATTTGGATGTGGCGTTGTGTCTTCCATACTATTCAGAACACGACCTGGTTCATACATGTGTCAGGTCTCAACTGTCAGAGCACAGGCGTAGATTAGGGTCAGGACAAGCACAGCTACAGCTGAGAAGCCCACAAGTTAGGGGAGTCTTAAGGACTGCAGCGTGTTTATCCAAAGAAAAGAAAACTGAATACTGTCAGAAAATGGAGACTTACTGGGCAAAAAACATTGGAAGAAGTCACCAAGAAAGGTGAAATTTAACTACTTGAAAATTAAAATTAAAACAATCATAACAAAATATGCAAAATGTAGACTTAAAAAGCGAAACCACGTGGCAGTTAGCTAATTGTCTTTTGTCTAATCTGTCTCTCTGTGTCCGTTAGCTTGTCCATCGCTGAGTCCAGCACTTTCTGTCCCACCTGCTCTGGCTCGCCTGAGGCTCCCTGCTGTCCTCCTGTGCCACCACGCTGCCTCTGCCCTGCTCTCTCCAGCCACACTTGCCTTCTTCTCATTCTGTAAATATCAAAGCATCTCTTACAGCAAAGCCTGTGCAGGTAACCTTCCCCGAGAATGACCTCCCAATATTACTCCATGGCTGTCTCCTTGTAACTCGGATTTCGCATTAGAATCTCCTGTTATATCGTCTTCCATGGTCACAGTCAAATCACTAGAAATACTTAGCATACTGTATTTTTCTCTTGTCTTCCCTTACGGTATTTTAAGTCTTGTGAAAAAGGTCTTATTGCCTTATTATTTCTATACTCCCAGATCTCACAGGAGTCTCTGACCATTCATCCATAAAGTAGAGTGTGTTCGAATAAATTTTTGAATTCATTAATTCAATTTATGCAGCAAAGAAAATAGAAACAGAAAGTTTAATTTCTTCCCCAGACTGTGCAGTAGTTTGGTAATAGTCTTTCTCCTCGTTATTCAGTGTTCACATGTGTGATTTGTATGCCTATGATCCATTTCCTTAACCTTGGCCTGCTGCTGGAAAGAAATAAACAATAACGACTGAGTTGGTTCACGCAGTTAGCCCATCAGTTAATAATTTACAATGACCTGAGTACTGTGTGACAGACACTTTGCTCTGGGCTGGAAATATAAGGGCAAAGCTTTCAGTGGTTTCCACTTTCAGGGGTTTAGATGCATACATGTAAATAAATAGCAGTATAAAAATAAAGTCATAAAAACTAAAATATAATGCTATCTGAACAAAATTGATGCAAGAGTTTTTTTTTTCCCCCCTCATAGTGATAGTTAAGAAAACACCTGCAATACTTTGCACTCAACAAACCCTAAATGACTGTTTATAGCTGTAAGTAGAAGGTTTGGTCAAGCTCTTCTGATCCACTGTCTTTAGTGAAAAACACCCACTAAAGGTAGGGCCGAGTCCCACAAACTTGAGTGGTGTGGGTAGAATGGCAACAAAGACTGGTCACTTACTACGATTCCTGGTATTTACTCGTGCCTGTTTTCAGCATGCTGTGTGACATGGAGACTGAACAAGTTTCCCGGAGATGCTGTAATCATGACCACGTTCAATGGCTTAAAAGAAGAGAAACTTATTATCTTACTGATTTGTAGTCAAGTAGGAGAATAAAATCAATTTTACTGAGCTGAAACCAGTTAATTAGTCGAACCGTGCTCCTTCCAGGAGTTCTAGGGATAAATCCATTTCTTGTCTGTGTAGCAGCTAGTGGCACTGGCTTATTTGGTTGTGGCCTCGTCGCTTCAGCCTCTGCCTCTGCGATCACACTTCCTCCTCCTCCTCTCTACCCCTTGCCTCTCTCTGATAAGAAGGACATATAGGGCCCATCTGAATAGTCTCTTTATCTCAACGTCTTTAGTTCATTTTCATATCTACATAGTCTTTGCCATATAAGATAACACTGACTGGTTTTAAAAAGGACACGATCAACCTGGGGAGGAGCATTATTCAGCCCATCCCAGGTACTGCTGATGGCATCAAGTGGGCCCAGTTACAAGCTCCCATTGCATCCTCTTCTGTTTATTCACAGTTCCAACTGTCTTGAATATATATTTTCTTGGGTATGTATTTAATATTCCCCACCACTGAACTAACTTTCTGAAAATGGGACACCTATTCTCTCCCTGCCTTTTGTGTTTACCGTTCTAATCCCAAACCAGCATAGTTCTGGCCCATAGCAAATACTTTGTTGAATGACACATGGGTCTCCATTGGAAAGACGAGGTTAAAATAATTGTCCCACGTTTGCACAGCAAATAAGTACCAAACAAGATATTGAATTCAAGATTCTTGAGTTCTATCTGCCTTCTTTGGACTCAGTATGAGAATTTCCATTAAATATCTTTCTGGTTCTAGGAACTTGATTTTTCAATCCTGACAATACTTAAAAGAAAACAACTGGCAAGTTACTGCCTGCCTTGTACTGAACACAAATTTCGTCATACAATAATGTAACGGTAAGAGTTGTGTGTAATGACAGCTCTGCTAGAGATACTGCTACCTATTGCCTTAGGTACTTATTCACTGCTGAGATGAAATACAATTTAAGGGAGGGGAGATTTATTTAGCTCGCTGTTTCAAAAGGTCTCACATGGTCCGTTCATATGTAGGTGGCAAGGGTGGAAGCAGGTTGCAGAGCCTGGAGAGCTGCTTACAGCATTGCAGACTAAAATCAAGTGAGACAGGAGCCAAGCTGAAGTTTTGAGACTCAGGCAAGGCTAGAGCTTTCCCAAGAAGAGGCTGCACTGATGTTTATGTAGTTCGCTGCCGCGTGGGCTGCCCACATTCAGAGTGGGTGTCCTTCCCTCAATTCCTGGCCATAAATCAGCAACCAACACCTGAACGCTCTGCCTTGGGTTCTTCTCAGTCTCAGCCACTCAAAACAACCATTCCAGGTCAAATCCCCTTCCTTCCAGCCAGGGCCCACCTCCCAGAGGCACGCCGTTCCAGTTAGCCCATCACATCCAAATATATGAGGCTTTTGGAGGACATTTCAGATCCAAACCGTAGCACTCACAAAATACCTCCAAAAATTCATTTTCATTTCTATCAATTCTTAGGGCTGCAAGATGCTTAAAGGTAGAAGTTTATATTAGGCCTTGATTCTCAACCTTAGAAATTCTTTTATTTATCTATTTTTTGATACTTACTTTTGGAAACTCTAAAACCAAATCATCCTTCCAACAGAAATGCAATCATTAAAAAAAAATCTCTTTTAACAATGTCATATGAAGGAATAGCTCACCAGTCAAGCACGTGCCTAGCAAGCTCAAGGCCCTGAGTTTGATTTCCCAGCACCACATAAACTGGGTGCAGTGCTGCATGCCTGTAATCCCAGTACTTGGGAGGCTGAGGCAAGAGGATTTCCTAGTTCAAGGCCAGCCTGGGCTACTTAGTGAGTTCAGGACCAGCCTAGACTGCAGAGTGACGCTCTGTCTCAAAAAAAAAAAAAAATGCTGTAAGTCTAGGAAGAGCGCGCTTGATTTTTTACCAGCCCAGCTACCACAGAATAAGGGCTGCTGTTTGATGAGAAATAAAAACTGCTAATCATTCTACTCATTCTCAGATCCATTTAAGTTTTTGGCTTTACCGGTGTTCCCAGAAGAAATATGGCAGCTCTCGGGAGTGTAAATTTCATTTTCCACGTACTGTTATCTCCAAGCGCGTTTGCTGACTAAGGAGCCGCATCTTGAATAGAAAGAGCTTGTGTGATCTGTAAGAAAAATATTATCATAGTATATTCCTCTTCAGGCAAATAAAAGAAAAACCCATGGGACTTGTGCTGCTTGAATAGCTCTTTTTGCTTTTTGTCCTCTCTGTAGAATGAAAAAAGGCACTACGGTATTTTAAAAGTAATTTCTAAATGTTTTAGCGTGTGTAGTAATATACACTACCTTCACATCTAAACAGCAATGAAAGTACAGTCCCTGGAGAATTTTATTTCAAAACTGATTTTAAAAAGAGACCTTTGGAGAAAATAGCAGGGTGAAGAGGCTACGGTGAGGATTCCGGGAAGCACAGGAGCCACACTGGGAAGGGAAAACGAAGAGTATCATGACCAAGACACAACCGTTAGCTGTTCTCCCTTATGGGACACCAAAGACGGTTCTTAATTTTTGAAAGCAATGAAGGCAAGTTCCTAGTAGACCTGAGTAATTGTGTGAACCTGGCTCCCATTACCACTTTTGAGGTTGGAGTTTGCAAGAAGTCAGCAGTCACTTTCCCAGTCTCATCACTGAGCAATGGAGAAAGGTGGATGAGTTGAGAACACATTTTTAAAATGGAATAGAGCATTGTGGTAGACAGACTGTGGAAACAGAGAGAAATCAGTGACAGCTCGCCAAGTCAAATCATGAGCAACTGTTCAGGTGGAGGTACTACGTAGACACACGGCAAAATTGAAGATGGTACACACACACACACATACACACACAATGTGAGAGCAAAAAAATTTTTTTGATTTAACTGAAAGAGCTTTTCTTAAGTGTGAGCAAATTGGTAATATAGTCTATATCTATATTCATCTGTTAATGTTCATAAGATTTTTCCCCATTTTTAAATGTTTTCAAAAATTACAACTGACATATTTGCACTTTAGTGCATGGGTTGGTTTGCCTGTTCTTATAATAATTCTTCTTACCTGGGGAACTTAAGAAAAATATTTCATATCATCACAAATCTCAGGTTGGTTTGGAAACATCAACTTGTCAGTCAAAGCGATGTCTCAAATGATTTGTTAAGTCAATTCCCCTTTGAGAGTGAAGATATGACAGATGTCTCCATTAGAAGAAAAATTCATCTAATTCCACTCATTTATTAGTATTTAAAACAAAGTATGTTGATGAATTTGACTTGATTTATAGGTATCATTACCATGACTTTTAAACCATAATTTTTCCATTTTATTAATATGCATATATATGTGATACATAATGTTTACATTGAACTGGAGTATTTTGTGCATATATGTGTCATGTTAAAATTGCAAACCATTCTCCTCTCCCTTTTTTGATCCTTCCAGACCCTCCTCCTCCCCCTAGATCCCACTATTCTCCCCCCATTTAGTTCTGTAAAATGACTGTATTCTGGTTTCTTATGTTAGAGAAACGGTTTGATATTTAAACTGTGTCTGACTCACTTCACTGAGAATGATGGTCCCAAGTTGCATCCATTTACCTACAAAAGCCTCAAAACTATCTGCCTTTATAGAGGAATAGTACTTCATTGTGTACATATACCGTACTTTTTCTATTCATTGGTCTGTTGATGGGTATTTTGGTGTCTTCCATATTTTAGCTATTGTTAGTTTTGCTGCTAAGAATGTGGGCATACCTCTTTTATATGTTACTTTTAACTCTTTTGGAAAGATTCCCAGAAAGGGTATCACTGGATCAAAGAGGATATTTATTTTTAGTCCCTTGAGGAATTTTCGTGCTGTCCTCCACAACGTTTGTACCAGTTTATAATCCCACCAGCCAGTATAAGAGGGTTCCTTTCCCCTGCTCGTCCCTAGCCTCATCAGCATTTATTGCTGTTCATTCTTTATGTATGTGTTCTCTCTGGGCTTAGATGATATCTTAGTGAGGTTTTAATATGCATTTCTCTAATGGCTAAGGATGTTGAACCTCTTTTTATGTATTTACTGGTGATTTGAATTTCTTCATCTGAGAATTGCCTGTTCATTTCTGTTACCCATTTTTAATTGGATCATAGATTTTGAGGGGTCCCTTTTCCTTCAGCTCCTTGTATATTCTAGTTATTAACCTCCTATCGGAGGTATAAGTGATGAAAATTTTTCCCATTCTGTTGATTCTCTCTTCGCTCTGTTGATAATTTCCTTTGCCATGCAGAAACTTTTTAATCTGATATAATCCTATTTATTGATTCTGGAAGCTATCTCTTTTGCGTTGGATGTCTTATTGAGAATGTCTTTCCCTGCACGTAGATCCTTTATATTTTTGCGTATTTGGTAAATGCCTTGTTTCCAGAAATGAATGCAAGAAGTCCACTACTAGGCTGGGAGCGGAGAGAGTAGCATAGTGGTTAGAATGCTTGCATACCATGTACAGTGCCTTGGGTTCGACTTCCTAACACCACATAAACTGGGTGTGGTGGCTCAGACTTGTAATTCCAGCACTCAGGAGGCTGAGGCAGGAGGATTTCTGCGAGTTTGAGACCAGTCTACACAACAGAGTGAGAGTCTGTCTCAAAAACAAAACAAAACAAAAACACCACAAACAAGCACACACACAAACACCACCGCCCCCCCCCCCCACACACACCTACCCCAGAAGTCCACTGCTTTTATGCTTGGCAAACACCTAACTTTAGTCATACTTTAGAATGTTGCTCTTTATTGCATTTTAATGAGTTTATAAGGAATATTTATGAAAAACACCACTACTACGTATATAGATACTGTTTGAATTTATTAATATGTATTGCCTTGAATAAAAATAAGTCCCCAATAATGGATGATATATGCTTATTAACCTTTATGCATAGAATGTCAGTTCTCACAATGGTTCTCATTATGCACCCAGGTTGGCTGTCAAAATTCACTATCCTCAGAAGAAGAGGAACAATTTACTTTTTAATATGAGTGAAATTCAAATGCGTATCGTTAGCAGCATATAAATTACCCTTGCATGCTTTCTGAGTGTCATAAGTCAGATCCAGAGCTCCAGTGGGATCATCTGGACTTCTTAGGGGATCATTTATATCTTTCTTTCAAAAGAACATACAATTGAGTTTTTATCTTGCCTCAGAAAATAGAATATAATGCATTCTTGCGTTTTTAATTTATTTTCTTTAGAGATGATAATTTCACATCGAGAAAACTGTGTGCATTTGGTTTAGAGAAATTAAAACAATGTCTGATTTTTAAGTTCAGGAAAATGATCTCTCTTCTTAGCCTGTATAGTCATTTGATTAGGTGGGAGTAACTTAATATTATATTCAAATAAATACATTTGCATGAATAACTGACTAGTATAAAATCGAAAGTAGGAATAAAGAAGAACAAATTCTTTCAACAAGAGTGAGTTAGAATCCAGTAGAATAGGCCAGAATTTTGGATGTTTTTCTTTAAAGGAAATGCTTCAGATTTGCTCAGGCCTCCATTCTGTAAAGGGTAGCAAACGGGTGACCCGTGTGGGAAGGTGGACAGAAAGGCTATCCGCAGCAGGTAGGTCGCCGCGCAGGCTCTCAGCCCTCTGTGAGAAAAATAAAATCATTCATTTGTGGGGGTGCATTGGTTTCAAAAAGTCCTGTTTTTTTGAATATAGAGCAAAATAATTACCTAGGACCTTCCAGATATTAATTCTAATTATTTGAATCTTTAGGTGCCTACCACATACAAGGGAGTTGTAATGCTTTTTTTTTTTTTTTTAAATAAGCTCAGTATAGGCACACATACACTCCACCTACAGATCCCCAAATTAAAATCCGGACAAGCTAAAATCGTGCCCGGTCCCATATAGCTACTACATTGCTAGTCAGCAGTAGGCCCAGCTCTGACCTCTGAACGCCTGTGCTCTTCCCCTCTATCCCTGTACCTGTCCACATTGAACGGTCTCGCAGAGTACTGACCCACCAATCGCTCGATGTCCACCATTTCTCACATATCTTTCCTTACTAAATATTCCAGCCCTCGTTTAAATGATTCAAGCTTGAATCTTCTCATTGTTATATTTTCTTTTCTCTGAACACACTCCTAGTACATTATGACTTTTTTGAACATTGGATCTGAAAATCCAAGAATAGATGTTCCTCAATGTAATGAGACTGCATCCTAGTAAGTCCATCATATGGTGAAAATGTCGTAAGTCAAAAAAGCTTTCAAAGCCCCTAGGCCACTGAACATCAGAGCCTGGCAACCTCACACTGTGGAGTGCTAGTTGCTTCTTCTCCTGTTTGGGGGCTGGCTGGGAACGATGCTGCTGGTGTCCACATGTCATCAGTCTCAGACCACATTTCATTAAAATGGAATAATATTCAAATTCAACATTCCAAGTATGATTTCTACTGAATGTGTATCATTTTTGCACCATCAAAAGAAAATAAAAGTTTATAAGTCAAAATATTGTAGTCAGGAGCATCTGTACTCACTGTCTTCTCAAAGGCTGGCCCCATTACAACTGCAAGATAGGTCTCACCAAGGCAGATCTGAGGGGAAAATAGTACATCTATTATCAGTGTTAGATGTCTTTTAACTCAAAACTAACAGAGAATTAATTTATATAGGAGATATTGAACATCTTGTCCATGATAGCGAGTTTGTCAAAGGCCTTGCTGAAACCCAATGCTCAATTCATACCAGAATCATCTAGGGATGTATCTCACACTAAATTATTAACACTAACATTATTAAATAAAATGTAAGTTAACTGCTGAAATGTCCCTTCTTAGCGACCAGGAAATTTTTTTTTTCCTCATCTGTCTCATTCTAGAGCCTGGCGTGTGTGTTTGTACACAAACCCTTTATTCATATAGGGAGAATCACTTTTCAAATTCAAGAGATGCTATTAACATTCTGCCACTGAATATTACATGGGAGTGATTAAAGGAAGCTGTAATGTGGCAGAGTATTTTAATAGTTCAGGTGACAATCCAAAGGCTTTGGAGTAGAAAAAAATGTTATAGTAGGTTTCTTTTATTTGAAAGATGAAAGATAAGAAAACAATGCATTTTGCATGAGTTTTTCTGATGTTTTGGTTCCATACAAAACCCATGATGCTATTGTACAATGGTCAGAAGAGCACATCGTTCTCAAGTAACAATCACAAGAACAGTTTTATTAAACAAAACTCATTTATTCACTTAACAGACATTTTTGACAAAAGAAGAGAGATTTGGCAAAACAGAGAGATTTGAAGGAAAGCGTAAAATTCTAGATTGACAGCTCCTAAGTTCAAGCCAATTGTTTTCAAACACAATCTGCTTTAATAAAATTAAATAAATATAATCTGCATAAAGTTTCAAGGTCATGTAATTCACTGTATGTAATTACAATTGATAGAAGTAAGTGAGTTCCATGATAGTTTTCACTGTATATCCGATTCTAATGGACTTGTACTCCAAGCCGAGAAAAAGTTTGTGAAGTCACTTTGTCTATGTAAGGTACTTGACTTGAATGGATTTGGATGCTGGTCCAAAAATTCATCCCAGAAAATCCATCTCAGGCAATTATTTTTCTGTTTTATACTGGGAAGGATAATATGTTTCAAAATCTACAGGAAGATTACAATGGGAGAAAAGATCACTGTCTTAAAAAGGAAAAACAATCTAAGAATCAGAAACCACTCCATCAATCATGAGTCCACCTCAGCATCTTCCCTCTGACTACATTTGTTTATAACTCAATCTAGCTGTTCTGAAAAAAACAGGAAATACTTAAGAGTATACTTACACTGTATGATGTCTCGATAACATTAGTAAGCAGAACGTTGAGTACAGCCCTCTTGGTCACATACGTACCCCATATGAGAACGTAATCAAAGCAAGAATTCTTCAGGAACATGCAAGTATATGAATAATATAGATACTCTTCTTGGCTGCTACACATACACACAAAGGGGCGAGGGCACCCTGTCAGCATTGTATCCAGGAGAAACTCAGTCCCAGGAAACCTGACAACTTGCAAAGTAGCTTATGCCCAATATTTCATCTTTTCCTTGTGGCTATTTTTTTTCACCAATTTCTTTTCTACTGTAAAGAAACCTGGGAGAACAGGGAGATGCCTAAGAGATAATGTCCATTCTTATTTTACCTAACAGTGTCCTACAGTCTTAAGTAGACATTAATTCCTGCTAATAGTCACAGAAATGGATAAGCAGTAAAAATTTAAAAGTGTAAGAAAAAGAAAGAAAGAACAGAAAAGGAAACCAGGCAGGTGTGGTGATACCTGGCTGTAATCTCAGCACTCTGGGTGGTTCAGGCAGTAAGATGACAAGTTCAAGCCAACGTAGTGACATACTGAGACTCTGTCTGGAAATAAAAAAAGAATGTGTGTGTGTGTGTGTGTGTGTGTGTGTGTGTGTGTGTGTGTAAAGATATAGCTTAGTGTGAAGGCCCTGAGTTTATTTCCAAGTACTAGAAGAAAGCAGTATTTTTATAAATTATCAACAAATCACCATTAATTTCAAACACCGTGGAACTGTTTTTTATTTTATTAAATGAAAGGTAGACCTACTCTTCTGTCTGAACTGAAGTAGAAATGGAGAAATGTTATGTAAGTCAGGCCTAACGCCTGGCTTAGGCCCTTTACTTGTAAATATTAACATAATTTGGTTCTGAGCAGCATTAGCATTTATACACAACATTGAGCACACCAAAATCTAGAGCTTGAAGAAAGGTAATTAATTAAGATTTGGGAATGCAAAAATAGAACCTTTTTTTTATAAATCCCAAGGGATATTTATAGCAAGCTTGTGTTGGTTTCCTAGGGTTACAATAACAAATTATCGTGTATTGGTTGGCCTAGACAAAAGAAAATTCTGACCTATTCTACTGGCCTGTCCTAATCCAGTTCATCTTTTCTTAATTTTGTTTACATCTGCAAATATTGTTGCCAAATAAGGCCATATTCACCATTTCCAGGGGTTCATTCTTTATTACAACTTTTTGAAGACACAATTCACCCATAAGAAATTTTAAGCAGGAGTGTTCAACATATGACCTGTAATGTTGTTTTCCTGGTTCTTTTGAATGAGGAGCAACTATCTTGTGCCACATGTGAAACATAGAATATATGATAGGTAATGTACATTTGTGATTTTTAAAAAAATCCCTGTAATATTTTATTGCCAAGTATTTAAAAATAAGCAGGCAGCAGATTGGATGTGCTTAACTGTTGACTCACATAAAACACATCACCAGCAATATTGTTATAACCTTTGAGCGCTGAAGGATGCGAGAAATGGAAAGGAAGGCCCATGGTCCTCAACCACCCAGGTTGTTTTGTGTACATGCATGTCAGGACCATGGACAGTAGCCCCTGAGCTTTCTACTGCCTCCCCACTCCCACCCTATATGGGTTATACTTATGACTGTGGAGAGAAATGTCTTCCACTAAGTCAGGCTCAGCCACTAGGTATTATATTAGTCCTTTATTATTTCTAAACTTACACTCTATAAATCAATCTCCCTCACTACAATTTTGATTTTAAAAAAAATTAGCTTTTTCAAGTTCTATCTTCATGGTAAAGCTCCAGGGTCTAAATATTCAGTTCAGTGAGAATAAAAGAAATGACTCTTGCTATTTAACTTAATTAGAACTTACTTGTTTCAGAAAATCAATGAAATTGGAGTAACGTATTTATGTCATGACAGAAACTTACGATGCTGAATTTGTCACTTTCTTGCCACTGGGACAAAATATTTGACACCCACAACTTAAAGAGGGAGAGGTTAATTTTGGCGTATAGTTTCAGTCAGGGGTCGGCCAGCTCCAAGGTAGAAACAACATGGCCGGATCACGGGGCAGAGGAAAGGTGTTGGCAGCATGACAGGCAGAAAAAAAAGAAATAAGAGAGGAGTCGGGGAAAAACCTACACCCTTTCAAATGATGGCCTTGGTGACTGTTCCTTTCCCACTAAGGCCCACCTCTGAATGTGAGACTTTTCACAGACATTTTAGATCTAAACTATAACAGATGCTTTTCTAAATGGAAATATGTCAACATGATGAGTAAATAACGGAGTGGTAATTGATAAGTTCTAGAGCCCAAATGGGAGAACAGAAGCAGAAAATTGGAAAAGAAGTGAGTGGATCAGATGAAATGTAGATTTACACACTTTTCTTGGAATGTTCTTGATGAAAATGGAGAGCTGTTTAGAGAGTTTGGGCAGAGGAGTGGGGAGTTTAATTTTGTATTTGGTTTAGCTATTCTATTGACATAGTAAAGAATTTACAGTTCAGAAAGACTAGAGTCAGTAAGAATTTTAACTAGGGTTTTAATAATGAAAACTGGCAAATAGAATGGATGTAAGAAATATTTAGGAGAAAAAACAATAGATTTTAGTTACTGATTGCATCAGTTTCTATTTTCCTACCCACACCTGCTATGAACAGTGCTACAGGCTAGATTGTGTCAAATTTATATGTAATGCCCTAATCCCCAATTCCACAAAGTGTTACCTTATTTAGAGATAAAACTTTCAAAGAGATAATTATATTAAAATGAGTTCTTTATGGTGGGTCTAAGTTTAATATGGAAGGAAATAAAATAAAAAAGAAGGAAATAAAATAAAACAAAAGGAAATAAAATAAAAGGAAATTTGAATATAGACATATACACATGTAGGAAAAAGACCACATGAAGACAAAGGAAGAGGGTCACCACCCACAACCTCCAAACAAAGGGCCCCACCATGAAACCAGCCCTGCCAAACTCTGTACCTTGGACTTGTAGGCTCCAGGAATGTAAGGAACTTAATTTTAATTCTTTAATTCACCTAATCTATGGTATGTGCTGTGGTAGCCATAGTTAACTAATGCGAACAAGAAAAAAATGGCTACATTTTAGAAGCATGCATTCGCTACAAATAAATAGATCTTGAAGAGGGATTTACCTTTGAATCAAGATCATGGGATTTAGTGCTCAAACAATGTAATATTGCATTTAGTGTGCAGGCAAGAGCACCTCTTGTTTATTTTGTGACTCTGGATTTTGTTCTGAATAGGAGGCTCAGGAGGGGTGTTTTAGTTAAGATCATAGTTCAAAACACTGAGCCATCAACCAAATGGTTCTTCAAATAATGAAGATTTTTTTACTTAATTTGAAAATTTTTCAGGTATGCTGTCCTATAATTTGAAGGGAATAAATTACAGTACTCATTTCCACTCTCTCAGAAACCTGCCAGCTATAAACATCACATCCTTTGCATATGTTGCATCTGTCTATTTCCATCTCCAGGCCACGGAGATGATAATAGCACCGTGCTACTCTGGTGTCATGCCTGACGTTCCAAACAAGCATTGCAATGGAATCCGTGGGCGTTTAGAAATGCTGCCTAAAGTTCACCTGCAAACGACTTGGCTCTTCTTTCTTTCCCCGGATGGTTTCACTGTTTTGCATGGAAATCAGAATGCTCTCAGAAAGGCGGCAGGTGTATTTCTGTAGTAGGTAGAGAACAGACACTTACATAGGCCCTTAGAGATAGGAAAGTCTATATGGATTTCAAAAGTAGCTCTCATCTGTCAGAGAGCAAGTATAAATTTTGTTTTTTGGCTTTGGAGTATAACTCTGGAAACAAAACCTGATTTAGGTTCTGGAAAAGTCATACAGGCTCTCCTCAGGGAATTACAAAAACATGTACTTTTTTGCATTCCAAGAATAATAGCTAGTCATAGGAGGACACAGATTGCCAAGTAAAAATTCAAGTCAAGCAGCACACAGTGATTTTTGAGTTGATCTTTGGCTGTTGCATAGAGGCGAGCTGGTAAAACATACTACCTATATTCAGAGGTCAGCACGCCTGACATCTTGGGCACCACGGAATTAAGCAAAGAAATATCTTTTTCAACAATCATAATTTAGTTATATGTGAATAGAGACAGTTTATATACTGTATATGTGTCTATATATACACACCTTTATGGGAACTAAATTTCAAGGGGAAATGCTAAGAAAATATTGATTGGGTTTGACTAAATCAAAGGCATCATTTTTGAGAAGGTGCAAGGGATAGATAAGCACGTGATATTTTGTCAGAAAGAAATGCCATTACACTCCTATTCCTGGTAATTGAAAAAAAAAAGAAATAAAAGATGACATTTGTGCCTGTTTTGAAAAGGACATGTGGTGAAAAATTGTGTTTGGGATGTGGCTGTGGTTCCAAGTTATTTGAAAATCCAGATTTCCTTCAGGTTATTATCTCCCACCTTCACGTACAGAAATAGGAAGCTACCATATCTGTTTTATGAACTATAATGGTTGCTGGTGATAAAATATCATGATTTGCATGATCTACCTAATGGTTCAAAGCTGTTTGATGTAGCAAACATCCAGATCAAAATTATATGCCCATTTTACTATGCTGTGGCATAGTAGAATAAATTGTCATTTTTGAACAAAATAATACAGGGCCAGAAAAACACCTTTAAAAGTAAATTCACATATATACATGTCACATGCACATTCTCAAGCCACCTACAGATTAATAAAGAGTAAAAAAATTTTTGAAAAGTGAAAGTTTAAAAAACAAAGCACAATAAGCTGTAGATTTTGCAGTTAAAATTACAATCCAGTATTGAAATGCTTACAGACATTCATAGTAGAGAAGAAATTATAATATAGTTAAGTGATATAAATTTCTATATGTACTGTAATTTGACTATCTGAATTTTTCCCTCATAAGCAGTTGAGTTGAATTGGGGCTGTGTGTGGCTTGCTACCTCCCTGAAGGCCTCCAATGATCCTGGTTATAACTGGAAAAAAATAGGGACCATGTGTGGTTTGTTCATCATAATATTTCCAGTACCTGGCACGTTTGTTGGCCATGAGAAGTCCACAACACCTATCACTTAACTTGTGGAAATTCATTCGGGCACACAACATGTAGAACTTGCTTACCAATGTAGAGCAGTGGACCTGTGACCTAAAACCCACGAGATTTGTCTCTCTTGGGTGAAATTTTTCTGTTGATACCTCACGTTTTGTTTGTTTAAGGAGAGAACAATTCCTTAAACAGTGACAGAGACCGTGATTCTCTTTGTCCTAGATTCTCTTGTTAAGTGCACAGCAGCTACTGTTGGAACTAAAAAATAGAATCTCTCTCCACACCAAAGGGAAAAATACTTCCTGTTATGAACAATTGGTTTTCCTTAAGAATGGAGACCACTGTGACATAACTCATTGCGTATACAGGTGTCACCTAGGCTTGTTCTTCTCCCCTGGAAATTGGTGTTTGAAAAATGGTCATAATGCTGATGATATTCAAAATATTACTGAGAGTAACAAACTCAAGATTCAACCCAGAAGTATTGTGTTCTTCGCCAATATATGCAAATTGGTGGCAGGCTACCTTATTAAAATTCAGGCCCATCACATATCTCTTTTCACAATATCCTGTATTATATACTGACCTGAAGTTTCTGAGTTAAAGAGAATGCTGCTTCTTTTTAGAAAAGATTGTTGCTTTGCTTTAAACTATAAAATCATACTTCCTCTTGAATTTCAGGAATCTAAGGATGAGAAGCAACTAACAGCCTCAAAATCTGAATAAAACCCCTCCAAATAGACAGAATGTGAATGATAGCTTATATAAAAATAAAAACAAATGAGAATTGTCTAACAATAAGAAAAATCATAAATCACAAATCTAAGAATCCCAGAGGACTCCAAGACTCAACAAACATTTCATCCATACACACATACCTAAACACGTCATACTCAAACCTCGGAAAATTAAAAATAAAGAGCAAATCTGGGTGCAGTCATAGAGAAGGGACATGGTAAAAAACAGGGAAACAAAGATTATAATTACCAGAAACTTCTTGTCAGAAATTATGTAAGACCATGAAACTATGGAGTAGCACCTTTAAGTGGTTGTAAGGAAACACAACAAAACTATTAATCTAGATATCTTTATTCTGTGAATTATACTTTAAAATTAAGAAAAAGATTTTTCAGAAGACAGCAACAGTGAGAATTCACTTCGGACAAAACTGACCCGCAAGAAGTGTTTTTGAAAAAGTTATTCTGGCAGAATAAATATGACAACATACAGATATCTAGAGATAAATAAAGAAATAAAAAACTAGAAATGATTAAATGAAACTTAATATTAGAAATAATTTTAAAAATTTAGTCACTACATCTTAAAAATTTGCTTAAAATATAACTCAAAAGAGTAACAATCTACTATGTATTCATGCTATTAAAAAACACAACATGTGTGAAACAAAGAACAACAAGTGAGAAGTTAGGAAACTGAAAATACATTGCCGTAAGAATTTCCTACCGTGCTTGAATCTGCATAACATTATTTAATGGCGAATTGTAATTGATTAAATACATTTATTATGAGTGTGTGAGAAACCACTACTTGTTAAAAGCCTATAAATAATAACGCACAAGCAGAAGTAATTAAAAATTATGAAAATATGGAGTCGTAAAAGAAGGCAGAAAAAGGAATAAGGATGACACTATTAGAAAAAATCAAAGTAGTACGTATAAACTCGTCCATACCTGTATTCATATTATGTGCGAAATTTCTTTTTTCCCCATTTTATTGATATGTATAAGTGCAAAATTTAAGGTTTACAATGAAGTTGAGCATTTTGTGCACATACGTATGTTGTCAAGGTGGCAAGGACTTTCCCACTCTCCTTTTGTCCCTCCCCCTACCCACCTCTCCCGCCCTCCTCACCCTACCCCCGTTTCACTTGTTTTTTGTTTTAAGTTCCATGAGATAGTTGTGATGTGCCCCCCATGTTCATAGCAGCACAACTAACAATACCTAAAATATGGAAGTCACCAAAATACCCATCAACAGACCAATGGATACACAAACTGTGGTATTTATACACAATGGAATACTATGCATCTATAAAGTCCAACAGCGTGGAGGCTTTTGCAGGCAAATGAAAGAAACTTGAGAACATCATGCTTAGTGAAGTGAGTCAGAAGCAGAAGGTGAAACATCGGATGGTGTCTCTGATATGTGTGAAATTTCTAAAAATGACAATTAAAATACAGTTTATCAGATTTGATTTAAAAAATGAAACCCAACCATATACTGCCAACAAGAAACTCACTTTCTGTATGATACAAATAAATCAAACTTGAAAGAAGGAAAAAGATATACCACAATAATACGTACCAGAAGAAAGCCAGAGTGACCTGATAGTAATATCGGACAAAATGGATTCCTAAGTAAAGAATACTACTAGGTATATAGAAGGTAGGTAAATTAATGACAAAGGGCTTAACTAGTTAGAAGTCACAACAATCTTCTATACCTATTAATAGATCTTTATAATACCTGAAGAAAACTAGCTGAACTACAAAGATAAAAAATTCAGTAACAACAACAGCTGGATACTTCAGTTGTTCTGTATATCTGATAACACTATAGAAAAAATTCAGTAAGAATACAGAATATCTGAAAAACACCATCAGTCATCTTGACCTAACTGATCTCTGTAGAACATGCTACTCAGTGTTCTTTCCTTACTATTAAACACTGATTGTAGAGTATATTCTATTCTATAAATCAAATTTAAAGAAATTAAAAACATATAGGATATATTTTCTGGCCCTAATGGAAAAATAACCCAGAAATCTAAACATTACCAATTATTTGAAAGTTTAATAAGTCGCAAGAGAAAATGGAAAATATTATAAATGAAATTATACAATACAATAAAAGGTAAGAATTATAGCTAAAACAGTATGTAAGAGAAATTTGTAGCATAAAATGTTTTTATTAGAAATGAAGAAAGGTCTTAAATTAGAGATTAAATCTTCCAATAGATAAAAATAAAGTCGTCATCTTTAAGGCATTTAATTTTTAAATTTAAAAATATTTAGATATAATGTTTTAAGTTTGTAGCTTATATTTATATTTATATACATTTAATAGCCCTAAGATCAAGAGATTAAAAGTTTATAGTTCCCTCATTCCTTCATACACAAAAAGGTAGTCAGTACCAAGTCAGACCACTGCACAGCCACTTCCAAAAGATGTGCATTCACATTGCACTACGTGGCTTTCCTCAAAGGAAACAAAGTAAGCAGAGGGCTTGAAATCATTTGCACTTATTTGTCCTTAAAACAGTCAAAGACTCAGCCATCAAAATATTTACCACTTCAAGAAATAGACTCATGAGGTAATATTAGATTCTTAATTCTAAGAACATGATGCAACCTAATCTTAGTCAATATATTTGGCTTAAGAATGGCACTTTGTAGAGTGCTCTGTAAATGGAACTGTTACTAATACTCATATGCTATTAATGTTAGTTTGAGTGCCATAATGATGCACCAATATTAGTCTTCAAGATGTTCACAACTAGTAGGTAAGTAAGTCCTATAAGCCATTTACTTTCTGACCACATCCCAAACTAGTAGGTAAATTGCTAAGCCATCAGCTAACCCTTATGTCTACGATAAAGTCAAGGAATCAGTGCTAGAAAGCTGTTGTTGTTCAGGTTAAGTAGTATGCCTAAGATGCAGGGGTTGGTTCCTTTCTCCTCAGATTCTTTAGTCTCGTAGATCCAAATTCCCTCCTAGAGTTTTGAGCTCTTGGAAATAACTGTTGAAGCTTATTACAGAACAAATCTCCAAGGCATGTCAAGAACAGCCTCTTTTATTCCCACAAGCTCTATGCAGAGCGTAGCTAGGGCATCACTGTCAGTACATAAGCATTTACTGCAGAATGGGCCCTTTCTGTAATGTGTTTGGACAGAAACCCCTAGTTAGCTCAGGCCACCTAAACATTATAATAGGATTACTTACATTGCATCAAAATCTATGTGGTCTACACTTTGAAATAAATGAGAAGGCAAGTTGGAGCCTTATGAATGCATCACATTTTAAACTAATTAAATCCATATAAACGCAAATCAAAACTGCCAGATGAGGAAAGACCAGGCTATTTCTGGGGATTATTTTTAAAAATGCTTCATGTATTATTCATAGTGAGTTTGGCTGGATCCTATTTTCTCCTAGCTCACTCTAAATGTTCCAACCAAAGAGAAAGCAGTTGTAATTTGTAAATTTTCCCTACAACAACCAGACTTCACATATTCTACACTGATCGACACCAGACTGACTCAGAAGAACACAGTACTGGAATGACTTGGGTGGTGCCTCCACAATGTGGCCCCAAGAGCCCCAACAGCTCAGAGAATTGTGTAACAACCCTTTATGCAGACTAGGAGAGATGCCCATGACTTTGTGTCATTCATATAACATAACGAGTCAGCGTGGCAGAGGCTTCTCTTCCCCGCAGCACATTAAATTAAAAACATAATCCTGAGGGAGGGAGGGGCTGCTCTTTGCAAAGCTCTGTTCTACATGCTGAGGGAATATGAAGGCATGATTTCAGGGCTAAAGAAGCACAGAGTTTAGTGCGATAGAAGAAACATGCAAATATAAAACTTGAATTAAGAATGTAGGGCAATTTGTTGTAAACCTAAG
Source organism: Ctenodactylus gundi (assembly GCA_004027205.1). Classification (NCBI taxonomy): domain Eukaryota; kingdom Metazoa; phylum Chordata; class Mammalia; order Rodentia; family Ctenodactylidae; genus Ctenodactylus; species Ctenodactylus gundi. The sequence goes on from PVKB01002963.1 coordinate 35,823, forward strand.
TTAATATAGACAACACCTTTTACAGATAGCATGAAGAAGAAGGAATTCTAGACTGGAAGAAGATATTCACCAAATACCAAGGAAAGAGTTGGGAGTTGGGCTTGTACAATGGTAAGGCGGAAAGAAGAGAGATGAACACCCTGCAGCAAGCAACAATTTCAAATAAACCAGCAATTCTAACTCGTATCAACTCTTTATATGCATCCATGACCTCGCATACCTTCCAGGTACTTCACCTATATCCCAGGAGCCTTTGTGTACATTGCATTTGTGTGCACACACTTCAAATTCACTTTTTACATTCCCTTCATCGAAGTCCACTTGATCCCATTTCGTGGTATTCTGGACCCATAAAGGTGCCACAGAGAGTTATTACACCTGAGTTTTCACAGGGAAGAAACCGAAGCTTGGGGAGATGGTTACTTGTTTCAGGTCACAGTGTTGGGATTAGAACCCACATCAACCTAAAGCCAAACTGGATCTAAGACCATTAAGGTACTTTTCCTTCTTTCTCTCTCATCGCTACAACTTGACACCATAATGTGCTTGTAATAGAAACTAAGTGCAGAGGGCATTCAGGAAAGGTGACAACTAACAGCGGTTGCTCAGGATGACATCAAACTACGGAAAGCTTAAAGAGCAGATAGGCGTATCTTTGTAGGTCATCTTCTGCTTTTCTCTTACCGCTTTCAGTATTCTCTCTTTGTGTTGGGTTTCTAGTACTTTAATTATGATATGTCCGGATGACATTCTCTTCTGGTCAATATTGTTTGGTGTTCTATATGCCTGCAGTCATTCCATGCTCATTTCTCTTCTTAGATTTGGGAAATTTTCTTCCATAATTTCATTGAACATGACTGTTAAGCCTTTTGTTTTGTCCTCAGTCTTCTCTCGGACTCCCATAATTCTGAAGTTGTTTCTCTTTGAATCATCTATCAGCCATTGTGATCATACCCATCGACAGACCAGTGGATACACAAACTGTGGTATTTATACACAATGGAATACTATGCATCTGTAAAGTCCAACAGCGTGGAGGCTTTTGCAGGCAAATGGAAGAAACTTGAAAACATCATGCTTAGTGAAGTGAGTCAGAAGCAGAAGGTGAAACATCAGATGGTCTCTCTGATATGAGAAACCCAGATCACAACTATCTCTCTCATGGAACTTAAAGTGAAAAACAGAGGGAACCAGGGGGGTGGGAATGGGGGGAAGTGGGGGTTGAAGGGGGGAGGGTCGAAAGGAGAGCAGGGAAGTCCTTGTCACCTTGACAAGATATGCATGTGTACAAAATGCTCAACTTCGATGTAAAACTTACATTTTTCAAGTATACATATCAATAAAACTGGGGGGGGGGAAGAGCAGATAACACAGTGTTTTGTTTTGTTTTATAAATTGGTGAAAATGGCAACTACACAAAATTTTCAGTAAAGTGTTGGAAATATTTACAAATTGTGTAGAGCTCTATTGGGAAGTTATAAAACAGGATAGTTGAGGGACAAACAGGAAAAACTAGAAAGCTATGCAATCATTACTAGTGATAAAGTCCGCTGTAGAGAATGGGGCATGCAGTGTGGCAAGAACACTATAAGTCTTTTCCATGTATCAGGTCATGTAGTCCTCCAACAACTGTGAGATGAATAGCATTATTATCTCCATCTGAATGATGAGGAAATTGACACTCAGGGACACTATCGGATTTGCTCAATATCACATATAACGTGTGACTAAACACAAGGTGACTGTTAAAAAAAGTACTACAGTAAGTAAAGATGTTGTCATTTATTTTCCTCAAAATATCCCCCCTTCCTTGAACACACTCATTGCATCATGCATGTCACTTTCTAAAGCAATTCTAGAAGTCCTCTCTTGTGTCTTTATGTGATGTGATCAAAACTCCAATGACTGTAGCTGCCAATTACCATCCAATGGAAAGGCAGGCTCATAAAGACACGACAGTGTGTCCTCATCCACCTTACTCTATCTGACATCATGTTTCAGATAGCTCTTTCCCAAGGTTAAAATAACCATAAAAGGTAAATGTTTTAAATTAATTCAGGACCTTGAGGAAGCCACGACCATGCAACTGAAGACATTTATAAAAGAGAAGCTTGAGGACTGCTTCAGTAGGTGGAAAAATAGCGAGATAAGTCTATTCAAAGTGAGGGGAAATATTTTGAGTGGGGCCAGTGTCAATGTGTCTCTAATAGTAAATTTAAAAATGTGTCTTTAATATGTGTCTTTAACAGTAAATTTTAAAAATTTAAAACTATTTATTGTATTTTTATTATGCCTTGTAGTTAAAAGTAGAGCTTGAATTTAAACATAGGATTTCAATTTCAAGCCTCAATTCTTGATCTCAATGCCATAGTCCCTAGGCCTGAGATATTAAAGGACCGAGCCAACAGGACACCAATGGAAAAAGAAAGGCAACTATAAAGGTAAGAGGCATTTAAGAAGATGAGTCTGTGAAGTTTAGAGGTTTGTTGGCAAATTAATGGTAAGAAAGAAGAAATGATTTCATGCAATGATTTCTCCTAGGTGAGACTTGATAAGCTAAGAATAGAGATTAATAAAGAGGGCACACATGGTGAATTCAGTTTCAGAATATTTTGAGGTTATAATGATGAAACATGGCACCCAAATGGCACTGTTCCTAAGACTGGTAGAAAGACAAACTCAAACTCATGAGATAAGGTGGGGTAATGTGAAAGGATGGTTGATCAGGGATGGAGCTGAGCACTCGGTGGTGGTGAAGTCGTAGGCTGCTTGACCGAGATTCAAGACAGAAAGATCAGAATAAAAGACCAAAATCTAAACTTGAAATAAAGTCCCCAGGAAAGGACATAGACTAGAGAAGCAGAAGCAATGATCCTAATTAATGTCCCAGAGATAGCAGAGGGACGAAAGTTCTGCAACCTGCTACCACCATCACCTGTCTTGGGTCCAATCTCTATTCTCGTTTCTTAAAGTGAACTGATAAGAAGATTTATGCTCCCCCAAGCAGCAGGGATGGATGATATTCCAAGTCTCTAAATTACCTGGTTGCATTTTTTTCTCACTTTTCATGTGCCTACGGGATGAATTAATTTTCTCCCATGGCTTCAACTAATCCCTGAATTCTCCCAGTTCTCATATTTCTTGTCATTAGTGCCAAGCTCATATTATGCAGCTGTAGATATTTAACAGTGTGCTTTCTCATGATACGAGTTGGAAATTTACTTGAAGAGCAGTAATTGCAAGTATTCTACTATGAAGCTCAATCTAAATCCAACCAGAGAGGACAAATAATGCAAAACTTCTAACTAGAAAGTAAGTATTAGTAAACCAACTTGTACTTCTGAATATCAAGAAAATAGAGTGAGGGAAATTTGCTATGATCAGAATTTCCTTGAGTGTCAGACAAGGTATCAAAGAGAATGATGCAAGGGTTAGGTTACAGGAACTCAGAACATGTGCAATTTAGGGTTGGACAGCTTTTCTCAGCTATCACATATGCAAACACGTCTCCAGGACTCCCGTTTATCCCATCTGGAGTTGAGACTGAGAGTCTTCATTTGTAATAAGCTCCAAGGTAATGTTTATGGTACTGGCCCAGAAACCACATTGGGATTAGCAAGATCTCACAAAATAGAAAATAAGTAAAATCAATTCTTAGTTTCATATTTAACCTTAATTGACAAATTAAATTATGCAAAGAATCAATTTCTAGTGTACAAAATTTAGTGTTTACATGTAGTATTACATTACCATCACCAGCTTAAGGCTGTACATGTGCTTATGCGTTCACATGTACATACGCACAAAGTCAGATTTAATTAAACTAGCTCAAATGAAGCACAGAGGCTTACATTAAATGAGCTTGCCTGGTAGAAAAAATAAATGAACTTAGATAATTCCTCCCAAGTCTGAGGCTCTGCCTTGCTAGAAGTTGCTCCTGGTCAGAATGAGCTTTAACCACATTTTATGCCTAGTAATTTAAGCAATTTTTTTTCTTTAAGAAAGTGAATTTGGCAATGTGGATTTTCTCTTTAGCAAGATTTTCAGTTCCCTGAATTCAGCCAAGCCAATGTGTCCTCTGATGTTGTGGTTATGTGTCCCAATGGATTAAAATACAGTTTTATAAGGAATGAATAGAGATGGAATAAGGCAGAAACATGAAGCAAAGAAAGAGCTTAAAATCATCAAAGGAAAAAAAAAAACAGTAAGTGGGGACAGATAATCAGTCATGGCAGGACTGCCAAGCAGAGAGGCAAAAGTGCTGGGAAGGAAGGGAAGGGAACTTATGTAACCAAGGGGTATTACCAATATCTGCCTTGCTGGGCTACTCTGAGAATCAAACTTTTGAAAATGTATTAACCGCTTTAAAAGATGAGACAGATGTTCAGAGTTATTCTGGGAGCTCTGATAAAGGAACAAGCCACGAAGCATGATCGTAAGACACGCGTGCAGTGGGAGGGCCTGGGCTAACTCTGCTCTGTCACTTCACCCCTTTGAGATCAAGGTTCTTCACATGCAAACTGAGGAGGTGACATACATATTTTGTGTCATTTCTGTGTGAAATTCTTGTGACAAATTCAAGTAGAAATGGCTGCTACATAGCAGTCTGTTTGGCAGCAAGAAACAGAATCCCTGGCTACCAGGGGTCTAAACAAGTAGACGGTGGGTGTCATGTTTCTGACACGGTAAGAAGTCACTCAATAGAGTCTTCCAAGGTTCATGAGGCTATTTTTAGCACACAGGATTCTGGCCTATTGGTCATCACGCAGTCACAGCACAGTTGCCATGCTGTAGATATCAACATCGTCTTCAAGGAGAACAGGAGGAGAAATGGGAGTGACAAGTGACACGAGCCATGAGTGTCCCTTTTATCACAAAAGCAAACGTTGCCAAGTATTCTCCACCCTTTTCAGGAGAAAGGTGTTTGTGTGTCTTTGGCACTTACATCGTTGTTACCTCTACTTGCTGTATGACACAGCACATTCTAGCTGCGAGGCTGACTGGGAAGTGCAATGTATGTTTAACATTTCTCTTATTCTTAACAGACAGGGTCTGGCTAAGTTGCCAGGGTGGTTTCAAATGATCCTCCCGCCTCAGCCTTCCATGCAGCTGCAAGGACAGGCATGTGCCACCGTGCACAGCTCTCATATTCAGCTTTGAAAGACTTTCTGGTTGAGGAAACGAGGCAAAGAGGGGAAGTAAAGGGAGTTAGTGACAAAACTACACTGCCGCTGATGAGCAGGAAGTTTGGGCGTGTTACTTCGAATGAAACCCAATGCCATCGAATGACCAAGATTCATTGAGGGAAGCTAGATCGGAACTTTGCTTTGTGAACTTCAAGTTGATACCACATGATTCAAAGCATTAATTGTAACTTGTAACTCATGAAAACAATATGAATTGTATCATTCTCTTATTATCATTTCATACTTAATACTGTAAAAAAGGATCAATAAAAGAGTCTAAAGCTAGTTGCCATTATTTTTGGGACTTTGACGTGGTTCAATATTTTTCTGATACATATTGGATTAAGGATACAATAAGTAATTTTATTGTATCAAGCTCCAAACTTCATTCAGCAATGCATCCATTCTACCTGGAGTGGTGCTTGGCATCTGGTGAGTGCTGTTAATCACTTGATTGGATATAAACCCAAAAAATTGACACATGGTCTTTTTTATTGATAAGTATTATCTTCTGTCTGTGGAAATGATGATGCTAGAATCTCCCTAGGTCTGCAGTGGTGGGTATAAGAATAGGACAACCCCACCGAAAAGCAGACCCTAACTTGCTGGTCATGCTCTGAAGATGTGACGACTCTCACTCAAGATATGGCTGATATCACAAAGGAGTGTGATGGGTACCGTGTGCAAAAGCCCAGGGAATTCAAGTATATCTCAGAGGTCATCGGTCAATATTCAGTGTTTTAAGCCAGGTGCCTCTGCTGACCTGGTCTTGCCATACAATGTAGAATGTGAGGGGGAAATTAGGTCTTTAGAAATAACAATTTTTATTAAAGTTGAGTGCAGCTGTCTTTTTCAAGTAACTCCCCATCCTCCCAAAATGTCTTTTCTGGCAAGTAATAGCCCTTCTTTGTAGAAGAGGAAACCAATAGCAAAATGAACTAAGACCAGCCACTTGGAGTAGACACTCCAAATCTTCCCTTAGAAATACTAGATTTTCATCTTTATTATTGAAAAATCGCTCCTTGTTCTTCAAGAGACAACTTCAATGTAGATTCAACATTGGTATTTTTCCCCATTTTATTGATATGTATAAGTGCAAAATGTAAGGTTTACAATGAAGTTGAGCATTTTGTGCACACACATATCTTGTCAAGGTGACAAGCACTTTTCCACTCTCCTTTTGTCCCTCCCTCTACCCTACCCTCCCTCCCTCTCCTGCCACACATAGCAGAGATATATGTATACCCACGTTCATAGCAGCACAACTAACAATAGCTAAAATTTGGAAGTCACCAAAGTACCCATCAACAGACCAATGGATACACAAACTGTGGTATTTATACACAATGGAATACTGTGCATCTATAGAGTCCAACAGCGTGGAGGCTTTTATAGGCAAATGGAAGAAGCTTGAGAACATCATCATTGGTATTTTAAGATCCCAGCCCTGTAGCTTAACCAATGTTTCCTTCCTGTGATCCCAGCACTCTTGACAGCTGAGGCAGGATGATTGCAAGTTCAATACCAGACTGGGCAATTTAGAGATTTAGTGAGACTCTATTTCAAATAAGCAATCAAAAAAGGAGCTGAGGATAAGGCTGAGAGTAATAGCCTTGTATTCAATCTGAAAAAAGGCAAGAAACAAAAAATAAAAAGAGGGAAAAGTGGAGAGATTTCAACCCTAAGATAAGAGGTCTGCTTGGACAAAACAGAATAAAACAAAATACAGCAAATAGAAAACCATTATAACGAACAGTTTTTATGTTAATCACTTTAGAATCGAATGGCATGATACAAATTTTGCAATCCACTTTGAGTAGATAGAGTGAATGCTGAATGTTGTGGTAGAAAATAAACTCAAGGTACTACTGGGGGTTGTTCTAATCTGTCCTTTTTGATGCAAGTCTACTTGGTCTTCTTTTTAAAAATCAAACACGTAAATTGGGGAATTCAGATTCCTTCTTTTTTTTTTTTGAAAGTGACTCTTCATCATATGAAAAGCCACGTCCCTTGTCTACCTGGGTGTCCTGCTCCTCAAAGCACGTGGCCTCTGGATGTGGTCATCGCATCTCTCTGTGGATGTTTCTCCTTGTGCCTCAAGTCCTGAGTCCACCAGGCACCTGTCCTTGTTACAGCTGAATCACTTCCTGGCTTGTATCTGGTAATGACATCTTGTAAGCTTTCTTCATTTTGAGTTCTTCAAAGGCATGAAGTACCACTTTCATTTCTTATACAAATGTTCCCAGTCTTCTAACTGTCAACCATAAAAAGATGGTGTTCACCAAATTCCTCACCTAGGAAATAGGTTTTATATGAGTTCGTAGCATTGTGAAAATTATAGCACCCCGAATTCCTGAAGATAGTTCATGACCATTGTCTTAAGCTTTCATTTCTTTTTCCTTATGAATATCTGAACCAACTTTATAATTTAAAATTTTAATAAAGAACAGAAATACAGTGAAAAGAGCAAGACATATGGCACTGTGCAGATAAGTATGTCTAATGTCTCTAAATTTTGCAGGTGATTTTGTATTATTATTTTTGATTAACATGGTCAGTTCTTTTTCCCTCTCATTCCAAGATCCCAAGGTTGAGAAACAGGGATATGTTAGTAGTTTTTTCAAGTGGTGAATAACAGCTATTGAGCTCCTAAGGGAGCCTGGCTCATTCAATCCAGACATTTCCTTTTCACATCTTACTTCTCCGATTCTACCAAACCAAGTTCTGCACATATTATGGAGTAGATAGAGAATGGCCTCGTAGCTACCTATGTGCTCCTGTGTTCAAGCCATGTGTGAGATCTTTGGTAGAAAGTACATTCTCAGGTTCTAAATATTATTCGCTTGTTACTAGGCAGTACAAGCAGAAATTGTTCCAAAGAGTTAAAAAGACCTTAATGTAAATACATTAATAAGCACCTCAATGGAGAGAATAAATAAAAAATGGGAAAATCTGTAGCACTCAGGGTTCGTTGGGACTCCCACATTCAATTTTCCAAAGAGAATTTGCTTATTAAAATCAAACAGGAAGTCAAATTTTTGGCAAATGTGAAGAAATTAAATTCTGAATCATAGTCCAGATTCTGGATTCACCAAAGTTGAGTGGGCTCTAAACTTGGCAAAGATACTACTTCAGCCCCTTTTTAAAGAAGGAAAAACATTTTCAAAAGCTAAAGAACAAAGTCATCTTAGATGTTAAAGAGATTTTTTCCCCCCAAAATACTTTGATGAGCTGTGTTTAAAGGAAGCAGAAACACATGGATTAAGTTTTGCTTAAAACAAACATAGGTTTAAATGTGGAGAGAAAGCTACAGGCAAAGTCTGTCAAGAGCTTTCCACAATCCCAAATATTTGAAGAAAAGAATTGCAGTGTTTCCAATACACCATACATTTTTTACATCTCATTTGTTGGTATAATTTATTAGAAATTGTCGCTCATCTATATTTTTCTGGCCCCAGTAGAGTTGCCATTTATCCTCAGACTTCACTCAATTATTGTCATTGACAAAAGCAGACTCACAGAGCAGCTCATGAATGACACCATGTCCTTGATCTTGAGGCATACTGTGCACCTGTAGAATATCTGTGAAAAGGGCCAGGTGTACCCTGTCTTCCCACGATGGCCATCACAGGACACTTCTGATGTCTTTCCAAATGCTTTGGCTAAATTGGTTTCATGTGCCATTCTCTCTAGTTGCGTGAAAATCTGTTGTTTTTTTTTTTTTCTGGCAATGGGTGACATTTTCCTGGCCTGGCAATCACATGCCTTGGAGGTTTCTACTTTGCATGAAGCCAAATTCTGGCCAAAGAAGTCTGGCTGACATGCAGGAGCCTCAAATCCTCCAGACACACAGCACAGACAGACAGCAACTGGCGCCGAGCTGCGCGTTCCAACCCATCCTCAGCATCCCGGCACATTAGGGTGAGTCAAAGGTCTTCCTCTGTTTTTCAACAAGTGAACTTAGGACCCGTGGATCTAAGTGTTGCATTAGATCTTGGCTCCCTGGAGGAATGAGAGAATTTTGATGCCATCAGCTAACTTAAATAATTGAATCAGGAATGTTCAAATTTAACTGTGCATTGGAATTGCCTAGGAAGTTCAAGAAAGGGACCTGGTCCTGATGTCCTGTGCTCCAGAGATTTTGTATAATTTTTCCGAGGTATAGCTAGATATCTGGGTCTTTTGAGCTCTCCAAATGAATGCACCATGCAAAGTTGAGAACCTCTCCACTAGGGTTCCACGGCCGACTATTGCAATGAAACTGAGTATTGCAATAGAATGGTGAAGCTGGTTGTACATTATAATCTTCTGAAATGATTTTGAAACTAATATTCTAATGCCCAAAACCTACTCCCAGAATTTATGATTATTTGTATAGCTATTTACTATGGTCTAGGTTTTCTTCTAAGCTGGGCCCAGTAGCACAGGCATGTAGTCTCAGCACTTTGGGAAGACGAGACGATAGAATTGCAAGTTTGAGCGCAGTCTAAGCAACTTTGCAACTTAGCAAGATCCTGTCTCAAATGAACTACAAAAAGTGCTGGTGATATAGCTTAGAGCAAAGGTCCTGTGTTCAATCATCAGTACTACAAAAAAATTTTTTTTTCGATGGATTAGTTCACTGGAGAAGATAAAGGCAAAAGACTCAACCACTTCCCAAAAGCTCATCAGCAACCTCACCTTCAACATAATGAGCCCTTGTGGGACATTTTGGACCCCAACCATAACAATAATATATAAAGTCTATTAAATAAAGCTATGTATAAGAACCTTCAGAGATATATACAGCTGTGCATCAATGGTAGGGACATTTTCTGAGAACTGTAATTTTCTGTGACTTCATTATCACACAAACATCATACAGTATGCTTACACAAACTAAGGTAGCTACCAACTCATGAAATGATATAATTTTATGGAACCACCATCTGTATATGGTATGTTGTTGATTAAAACATAGTTACAAGGCACTTAACTATGGGTACATTTCTCTCTCTCTCTCTCTCTCTCTCTCTCTCTCTCTCTCTCTCTGTGTGTGTGTGTGTGTGTGTGTGTACAGAGATACAAAGAAAGGCATAGACAGAGATCTGTGCAACAAGCTTGTAAACTAGATTCTTGTGGTAGCATTTTCAAAACAGTCACCAAAGGACTTTGCTTCCTGATACAGGAAAGGATACATGGCTCACACAGCACACAGTACACACAGAATCAATGCTGACCTGTTACTATTGGAATCCTGCAGAAAGAATGATGCATAACCTCAAGTTTAAGCCATGAAATGTATTATGACTTCCATTTAGCTGCACTGAATTACTTTCTCTGCCAGATGTTATGTCACATAAACTCTCAAGCAGCCCTTGAGAAAGGTGGGTAGAAACTGAAGCTTCCTAGCTAAAATAAGCATCATTTCATCATCAAATGAGTGAAACTTTGAGGTCAGTCCTCAGCCGCAATCAAGCTATCAGATGACTGCAGGCCTAGCTTGGAGAAACCTGAGTTGGAACTGCCTAACCAAGATTATCCTGAACTCTTACCCAGGGAAACCATGAAGAATGTTACACCACTAGAATTTCAGGTGTCTTCTTATACCGCATTAATATAATAATATTATTTATTATTTTAATTTAACAGTTGGAGAAATTGAGCCATGGAAAAGTTAGGTAGCCTACCTAACAACTGTGGTAGATCTCCAAAAATTACATCTGAGGATCAAAATTAAATAATTTGTCTCGAAGATCTCTGCTTTTAAAAATTGTGCAATAAAGGTATTCATATATTAACAAATTGTTAGATATCTCTTGAAGGAAAAGAAATTACAATGGTGATAAGGAGCCAAAGAAAGTGGGCTTGAACACACTTCTTTCAAGCTGCTGAAACATTGCTAATTAGACCGTCAAAATGTTATTCTTTCCCTAACCATCCTTCGATGTCTATTGCTTCCTTTAGTATCCACCTTTGAAAGAGCTCCCAGAGCACTTCCACTTTTTAAATGATATCCTAAAATATGAATTATGGAGTCTATGCTACAAATGGATCAAAAAAATTCACTTCTATTCAAAACCTCTCTCTGTTAAGTCGAGCCTCCATTTATTTATTTATTTATTTGTTTGTTTGTTTGTTTGTTTGTTTATTTATTTTTGCCATGTTGAGAACTAAGCAGTTGCAGAATCTATTCTCTAGAAAATCTCTGCATAACATAGAATCGAGTGTTGAAGAGGCAGAAAGGTCTCTGTGTCGGCTCTGTAGTTGGTAGCTGTGTGACTTCGGTGAAGGCACTGGGTGCTGGTGCTATTACCAATAGTGCTGTTTAAGCTCTTCTGGGAAGGGACTGGGCATGGGTCTTGCTAAAGTTCTCTGGTGATTTGAGCCTTGGCCAGAGTTGTGAACTACTGATGTAATCTTTCGCAGTCTCTGTTTCCTTGTTTGTTAAGAGGAGGCAATAACATGGAGCCCTTGGTATTTTCTGTAGGGATTAAGGGTAAGCAAGTAAGGCAAAGCTCCAACTATGAGGCTAGGCACACAGCTGGAACGCAGAGAGTCCTCCCATCAGTATTTGTGGTTTGTTTTCAATTTACAAATGTGTTATACAAGAATATACAGTTCCTTAGATGTGTCTGTGGGTTTCTTGTCCCTAGAGAGTCCTTTTTTATATTTATAAATTCCTTCCAGTTCAGATAACAAGTAAATACACATCTAAGTTTCTTCAAGTGTCTTACAGTTTTACAATTACACTTCTCAACATTTTCCTGAAATTTGGCATGTTAAGAAAAATAAGATGGGGCTAGGGATCGGTGTTTGACGACAGAGAGCCAACTTTTCTACTGGCGCGCATTAACAGAATTCTGCACTTCATTGATAAATTAAGTCTTCTTAGTAATACACACTGTCTAATTTTTAGGTGTACACTGGCATTTATTTCTAGTATGGCAACTCATACAAAGATTGCTCTTTTATTCTAATCCTAAGGTTTTTAATAAATAATTATTATAGATTTGTAATGGCTTTAATATGGGTGAAATTGAATAATTATCATTCTTCTTCTACCAGAAATTTCAAACTTTAACACTCTTGGACTGAGGCATCTTTTTGAAATGTCAAATTATTAATCTGCTCCAAATATTTCAATAGTCCCTCATCAATTAACTGAGGTATTTATTTTCTCCAATAATTGAGAAAAATAGAATTTACCCTCAACTGGAGGGAAAAGTTAATTATTTACCCAGAACCAGGAGATAAGGCCCAAAGCAGAAGACCAATCTTATATTTAAGTCTAAATTTTCATCTTTAAGATCTGAACAATTTTACAATCTATTTTCCAATTGATGTATTTTTTTGAAGTAGAGCTTTACAAATAAAACAGCGCTTTAATAGAGATGATACGTGTTTGTCCTGTTGCCTTAAGAAGCACTTGTACACCTTGCTACATGTTCTGGGAGTTACCACATTTGAAAACCAAGGACTTTAGGGGGGAAAAATGCAAGTGTTAGGCTGTGACAGGAGGGACCCTCTTCGATCTCTCTTATGTTACAGACTCATTTTTTCCCATAGTGAACCTGTACCTAAAAGCTAGCATGATGGCCCAACTGGAGGACCCTTCACATCAGTACCACGGATAATGATGTTGAATGTGATGTTACAGCAGCACGCTAGCACCTTAGATGTCTTCCTGCACACCCTCTCTGCTACATATTGAACCTATATTAGGTCATTTGGCTATTTAAAAATAAGTTCCCAAATCCCTTAGCACAGTGACCACCAACCTTGAGAGGGACCATTCATGGCACAGAAATACAGATGGCTTTGCTTGCTCACCTGCTGCTCACCTCCTGCTGTCTGGCCATGTTCCTGGTAGGCACCAGGCCAAGGGTTGGAGACCCATGCGTTGGCACTCCTCTCTGCAAGACATGGAACCTAATTTCCCTTCCTTTGAGTATAGGCCATAATGAATAACTTGCTTCTAGTGATTAGAAAGTGTGTGAATTTTCTCAGATTCGGTCAAAAGCCCTTGCTACTTCCTCCCTCCTTGATTTCTATTTTAGTTAGATGGAGGACAGCTAGCATACTGACAGAATGCTCAAAAGGCCCTGCGGAGAGATGTACTTGGGCCTGTCAGGGGTCGCTTCTACTTACCGGCTATAGCAGTGATCATTTTGGAAGTGAGCATCTCCAATGCAAGTTAAACCTCAGATAACTATAGCTTCTAGCTCATTCATGTCTTCTTGAGGGGCCAAAGCTAGAAATACACAGCTAAATCACTCCTGGTTTATGTGAGATGATAAATGTTTGTTATTGTTTTAAGTAGCTAAATTTGGGATAACGTGGTATGCAGCAATACATAACTAATAGACTTCATTTGATCTTCACAATATCCTGAAAGATAATGACCATCATCAATTTTCTATTTGCACAAGGGGAAACTCACATGCAATCAGGATGCGAGGCCCGTGGCCCAGGTGCAGAGCTCCCACCCTCACCCCCAAGCGCAGGTGCTCTTGTGCCTCTGCACCGTCACAAGCTGAGTCTCGGACTCAGCTCACTCTTCCATCTTGTCCATTCTTAACAAAGTGTAGAGAAAATACAAAAGAAAGAGAATAGGCTATCTATAAAAATAAGGAAAGGATTAGTTTGAAAAGCCAACGTAATTATTGCAGCTAAACCCAAGTAAGCAAGCAAGGAAGGGCCTATAAAGGCCATTTGATTTTAGCCTCACCTTAAGTCGTATTAAATTATTTCCACTATTAACGAGGGGTAGCCTTCACTGCATCCCTATGGGTTATGTATTTTTACTTTCATATTACAAATGGATACTCTGAAAAGTGTCAAGGTAATTCATGCACAAGGAACAAGTGGATTTCATGCAAAGATTCTACTTAAGAAGAAGTAATGAAGAACAATAACAAAGGTGTCTTTTAAAAAAATCACCTTATCACTTTATTACACCTATTAGTAAATCAGAGCTCTTATGTAAGGGCTGTTTCCATTATAGAAATAGTTGCATCTTTGCAGAGTAAATATTTTTTTCCATATTCACACATGGGTCTTTTTTCCCATTTTATTGATATGTATTAGTGCAAAATCTAGAGTGAATATTTTGAAAAATGTTTATTTTGCAATGATAGTTTACTCTTCTTTTAAGTATAGTTGTCACAGGAGATGAGAACCCCCCCACACCAAAAAAAAAAAAAAAAAAAACTAAAGGGAAATAAGGAACAATAAATATTTGGAAGGGGTGAGATATACTTCCAGTATTCAAGGTAAAGTCAAATCAGCAAAGAAATTCTCATTACCAGCTTTGACAAATAGAATTATATATATTTAAGACCTATAATAAGAGGTTTTAATGTATGTATACATTGTGATATAATTAACACAAACTGACACACCCATCCTCTCCTACTGAGTGTGCATGTGTGTGAGTGTGGGTGTGTTAAAAACACAGAAGATCTCCTCTGTTGCTGGGCTACAGCTCTGAAAAAAGAACCTTATTTATGTCAGGTGTAAATAATAAATTGACATAATATTTAAGTGGAATTACTTGCTAACATATACTAAGAGTAATTTTTTAAATCCATGTCAAAAGTAAAAAAAGGAAAGATATTCTTTGAGTCAATAATTCTTTTCTGCATATTTATTCTCAAATAGTAACAAAGAAATCCACAACTATTTACATAGCAAGATGATCAGTGTAATTCTCTTTAGAAGACAAGGAAATGAAATGAAATACAAACAGGGTAAATACATAAAGAGAAATTATAAAGTATGTTACCATGTTCACAAAGCAAAATATTATATAGCTTTTAAGAAGATATCTGAGAAAAATTGCTGTTAAAAATATTTCACATATAGTGGAATCACCTGTCAAATATTAACTTGTATTTGATTACTGAATGTAGTTATATTAAGAATTTCAAACTCCTGATATAGCTCAAGATATGCTCTCTAATGCCTTTAGAGTATGACGCTTTCTTGCCTCTCCTGTAGCTTGAAGCTCCATTCTTCCAATCCCTCTGTCCTGTCTTCACATGACACGTTTCCCATGTCTTTGTGTTGTCCATGGCTGTCTTCTGCCAAGAACACCTGCCACACTGGATTAGGAAGCCATCCTCTTCCAATATCACTTCATCTTACGTAATTGCATCTGTAATGATACTATTTCACACAGGAACACATTTTGAGGCCAGATTTCAAGACATTTTTCTCTGGGAAGCGGGCATCCAATTCAACCCATAATAAAATGAAAGATATAAATACATGGTGTGACCATTAGAGAGATTATGTCAACTTGAGGAAACTGGATTGGGATTTGGCAATCACACCTAGATTAGACAATTACAAACCATCCTGGATTAGGCAGTTAGAAACCAGCCACGATTAGAGTGTGAGTTATTTCTGTGCCAGTGAATGAGGCAAGAGCAGCCACCCAGATATGAGAGGCCCAACAGGGAACTGGAGCTGTATAGAAGGAAGGAAGAAGAAAGATTGTTACAGCTTTTCCTCTGGAGAGAGACTGGACTTATGAGATTTGGCTTCCTGTTTGAGATGTCACGAGAAGCTGCATCCACCTCTGCCTCTGACAAGTACTTCCATTGCTCTCTGCCACCCCTCACTCTACTGTGACCTCCTGAACTGAAAAAACATCTTGCCTCCCCTGAATTTGTAGATGTTGGGTATTGAGTCACAGCAACGAAAAAGTACCTAAGGCACATGGTAAGCTAAGTTGGTCCCCTGACCAGATGTAGTAATGGGGAGATGTCTGCTTAGAGATGTTCTCCGTTGCTTCCGGTCTAACATGATTGTCTTGAATGCATCTGGGTGGCAGTTAGCTTAGCTCCCAAAAGCACCCTACTTGTTTTGTAAGAGCATGGTGTCCATAATTGCAGAGTAACGGACCTAGCATTTGTGTCCTCGATTTGTTTTATTTATAATTCTTGATGTATTTGCTTAGTAGCATCAGTTATTTGGATAAGACTATACCTATTTGGACCACACACACGTATTTTAGAAAGGTAAGAGGCAGAGGTAATCTTTTCTTGATTTGGAGCTGAACCTCTGTGTTATGATTGGTTCTGGAATGACCTCCACAACCTCACAGATGCAGTAGGACACCAATGGAACCGTGTGCTAAGAGCTGGGGCCTGGCCAGAAGCAGTGGAGCACTGACTCAGAAGGGGTGGGATCTTGGAGCTCGACCCAATATTCAGGGACAGATTATGGGACATGACCTGGAAAGACAGTTCAGCCTTTCCTTGCTCATTTGACTTCCTGTCTTCCATGCTGTGAATAGCACTCTTGCTAGGCCTTCTACCTAGTGGCTACCCATAAATGGACTGAAAATATGAGCTAAAATAAACCTTCCCTTCCTAGCCACTCTGCTTCTCTAGTTCCTAAAACATGAATTATTAATGTCCATGACTAGTACCTCTGTGACATTGTGAGCTTTCCTTCTACGTTGTAGAAACTCTTAGCAACATAAACACAGTCACATAGAAGATATCATCTTTTTAAAAAAAACTTATTTCTAGAGAAGGCAGAAGGTCTAAAGTTGCTCATATTTAGAAAGCCCATCAGACTGGCATGAGTTTACAATGATCAAAATGGGCATTTCGGGCCATAAGGCTGTTATACAACAACAACCCTAGCAAAATAGTTATTAATCTTGGCTACTGTAGTGTGGATGCTTAGCTACCATATTAAGAGCTCAAATGACTTGCATAACTACTTTTGAGAACATCAAAAATGGTAGTCTGAGCCATACCTGACACGTAGAGAAAATGCCAAAAACCTCTTTTTAAAGAAAGCTTGTGTCTCAGTTACTTATTTATTGCTGTGACAAAATAGCTGATATCCACAATTTAAGGGAGGAAAGATTGATTTAGCTCACAATGTGAGAAAGTTCTCACACCATCCAGTTGTGTGGCAGGTGATAATGGTGATGGTGATGGCATACAGCAGAGACAGAGGCTGGAGAGCTGCTCACCCCCTGCAGATAGAAGCCAAGCGAGTCTGAAGACTCAGGCAAAGGCTAGGGCTTTAAAGCCAATACCTTCAAGCTGCTAGTTGGGCACCCGCAAGGTGGTTGCCTTCCCCCAGTTCCCTGGTCCACGGTTGATGACAAACACCTGAAAGCTCTGTCCTGGGCATTCCCTATTCTCAGCAACTTGATACAATCCCTCCAGATCAAGCAGCAAACATTCTCCCCTTCCAGCCAAACTCTGGCTCCTAATAACACACAGTTCCAAATACATGAAGTTTGGGGGGGGGGGGGGACATTCAAGATCCAAACCATAGCAGTTTGGTACAAGTAAAGACCTTCAAATAAATCGTGTTGAATCTTTTTATGATACCAGCACACAAAAGAAGTTAATAAGTATCTATAGACTCCCTCTACCACAAATAATAGGCTCATGTTTAATAAAATACATGCAATGATCAGGGAGGCCCTTTCTATGCTGTATAGGCTTTCCTTGAGAAACTTGGAAGAACTATTTGTTTGTCATTATATTGTCTCTCTGAGATTGCTTCACCATCGCTATCCCATTTCAGATAGTGGAGACTCATCTCCCAGTCTCTCGCTTGAAGAAATCTCACGCGGACTTAGGATCCTTTAAGATCAGGCGCCAATCTCACTCATGTGGCTGGCTTTCTCCCCACTCCTGCCTCACTCTGACGCTCCAATGTCCAGACTCTTCTTGTCATTTTTGGAGCAGGCCATGTGCTCCACTTCTTCTCTAATCCATCCTTTCCACCTGGACTGACCACTCTTTGATTTTAGCCAAAGGAAAAAGCAATCTTAATTATCCATTTGTTTTCACTCTCCACTTTCTCATTTCTTTCAGAGAAATCATTACTTTCACATTATCAAGCTTGAACTTCTACTGAACATGTGTCCAAGGTTTTATTCTTCATTTGTTATATACGTGAGGTTTTTCCAGCACACACAAATGCCTCTAACCTACCCCAAATTTCTGTTTGCTTAACACACAATAAATTTAGAGCACTTTTCAATTTCTTTTCTGTACTTTCCGCTGCTTTTTTTTAAACCAGTGCCTCATGTCAGGCAAGTGCTCTACTAATGGAGAAGCTCTACCAGAACATCGCATATTTTTCTTAAGAAAAGACATATGAGCTACTTTTATTATGTAGATGAGATAACCTGACTGCTTAATCACACCAGTTAAATATAAAACATGTTTATTTTGCAATGTGTTAGCATTTGAAACGTTTTAAAACATTCATTTCTCAGTGTCACAGCTTATCTGTGTCCAATTTTAGACTTGATGCTTTATTTGTGAGGAGTCAATATCCTGCGATTCTTCTGTATGCTTCTCCCTTCTCTTTCCACTCTCTGTTCTGTTTCCTGAAGCCTTTTGTTGGCTTTGCAAGACTTCATTTTGTATAATGTCTATAATATTTATGCATAGTAGATAAAATTTGCATTTCTGAATATGCGTAAATTAGACTTCTAGGTTTTTAGTTATATGGTTCTGAAATTTTTATTGTATCTGCCTCTACTTGTTTTTTTTTTATTTCCTCTTCTATCATTTATCTAGTTCAGAATTTCCTCTGAAGGCTGATATTACAGCTTTCACTTCCTACATTGTTTGTTTTCATCTTCTCTCTTCCTCTTTTAGAACTTTTTGTTAGGGGCTACAAGAATGGCACAGCAGGACGGGCATTGTCCTAGCAAGCACACGGCCTTCAGTTCGAGTCCCCAGTACCACATAAGCTGAAAGTGGTGGTGGATGCCTGTAATCCTAACCCTCAGAAGGCAGGGAGATTCTTGTGAACTCAGGCTCAGCCTGGGTTGCATAGTGAGTTCAGGACCAACCTGGATTACAAAGTAAGACCTTGTTTCAAAAACAATTTTTTAATTAGACAGATGATTGGGCATACTGAGTTAGTCTTTCTTCGAATCATTCATTTCTTTCTTGATTTAGCTTCTTCACCAAGCTCTTAAGTTTTCACTTTATATTTATTGAACACTTTATACTTCTCAAGATTGCTTTTCTTATCTCAATCTTTTGTCATAATCATGTGACAGGAATATTTGAAGAAAGTCATTTATTATCCCCACTCCTTCTAGATGTAAAATAAAGCAGCAAATCATTTTCTCTTGTATTATTTCTTTTGCTATTATTTATACTATTATCATTTGTAGTGTTTATTTTTATTAACACTTAAACTTGCCGCTAGTTTTCATATAATTCCTGGTGATCCTTGCTTATCTCTTTCCAATTTTTGAATGATGGTTGCATATGTTTGGTAGAAGCAAGTGTAAAATGACTCTGCCATTCTTTCAATAGCTCTTCAAACCCATTGTGAAATCTGTTCTTGTTTTCTACTTCACTTTTTACCATGATAATCTGAAAATACTTGTAGCAAGACTTTTTTGTTGCATTCTTTAGAGCTTAAGGTCTTCCTTCCTCCCAGATGATAAGTTTCCTGGAATCAGGAAGACTGTCTCATTTAGATTTTACAGATAATACTAAATAACATGCATGAGACTTAGCTAAGATTTAATAAATAAAAAATGAAAGAAAGAAGGAAGGACACAACTAGGTATGTATTTTTCAATTAGCTTTATCAATGTATTAGATAGATGTTTTTGGAAAATTCAACATACTAAATTCTACTAACTTACCTTGGGTGTTTTTCTCTCTTCTGATTGGAAAATAAAGTATAATCTGATTAAAATCATAACTACATATATTCCATATTGTGTTCTATAAGGACACTTCATCTGCGCTTGCTAAAGCCTGTGTTAAGAAAAACACGTTTTTCAGTTCTGACATTTCTGATACAAAAAGAAAATTGTATGGTCAAGGGATTGTTTACATTGTCCTCAGAAGAGATCAGTAATCAGAAAACAGGATCTTGTAGAAGGCTTGTGATAATATTTTTACGTGAAGAGAATGAAAATTGTATTTTAAAGACTTAATTTTAGCTTATAATCTAATTCACACATTGACTTTAACGTAAAACTATTTTCAAATACAGAAAGATATACTCGGATAAATCCCATAGATATGGTTTTGTAATTACAAAAATATCCTCCTCATCTACCCCATTGAGCAAATTTGTAGAGACTAGAGATTATTTTAAACGAACTTAATGTCTCATAATTCAGAATATCGAGATAAATTATTTTTGACCTTTTCAAATAAGCCATCAATTGCAACCCCATAAAAAGGATTATGATTATAAGCATGTAATTATCATTACTTTAAATTTCACCAAAAATGTTGAAGCTCATAACAAATATAGAAAAGAGACAAAGCTAATAGCACCGAGCTTGAAAGAACAGAACTTGGAATAATCTTTAACACAATCCATTCCACAGGTGAGGCCCCTGCCTGTACTATTGTATTAGTCAGCGGGCGAGTGCCTTCTGGTCCTCAGCTTGTCCCTTTCCATCCCTGCTTTTCTTACCAAAATACTGAATAGCAGTGAATGCTGAAGTCTTCTCAGGAAGGGTAAAGCCAAGAACCGACCCAGAGGAAAGCGCGGTGCTGGCATTAGAGCCGTGGTTCTCACATTGTGTATCAGTGCAACTCACAGGAATCTTTAAAACATACATTGACTTTTTTTTATAAGACATGAGTCTAACTATGAAAATTTTAGCTCTAATATTTCACTAACCTAAGACTATTTAAAACAACACGTCCAGGAAACAGATGCTTTCTTAGATACTATTTCAGCAGCAATGCGGTGATGACTAAAGATGTTCCACTGTCCAATTTGTAGAGCTGCATTTTATGCCCACTGAAATTCTCAGAAGAGAGAAATGAGTTATTGTAGCAATAAAATCACTAAGAGAACAAAGTAATTATTGCTTCCGTAGAGCTTGGCAAAATACAGGTGATTGTGAAAGAGGAAAATAATACATTAGAAAAACAAGTATTAGATACTGTTTATAGTTTTTTTTTAAATTAGCAAAGCCAACCTAAAAAATGAATGAGTAGAGAGATAATGATTTTTTAAAACAATGATCAATCAATCTCTTTATTATACCTGTGCAGGTACTTATTGTAGAATGATTGCTTGCTTTTTGATGTCATTTTTAAATAATGATAAAATTATAGCAAATAAAATACACATTAAGAAAGTGAGAGATGAGAGAGAGAGAGTGAGAGAGAAAGAGAGATATTTTGCTTATTCCTTTACCCTGAATTTCTGATTCAACATGTCTGGCTTAGTGCCCAAGGATCTGTTTTTCTAACATGTCAGGAGATGCTGGTCTGAAAATCAGTGCATTAGAATGATCAATGGGGCAGATCTGGGCAACAGCTGAGTGCAACTGAAACAATGACAAAGGGAGTAAACAAATTCTAATAAACCACTGACCACACAGTCTAGGAACTAGAGACATAGGTCAGACTTGGAAATTTGAATTGGGTATGAATATATAAGAAATACTATATGTAAATAAGGTTATGAAAATCAGTGCAACTGCTCAGGTGAAATGTATACTGTGAGAAGACATGGAAAAGACAACAAAGGTAATTAATTTTGCTGAAAAATCATTTCTATCATGTCACTATATGAAGACTATAAATCTTCCCATTTTTTGGTTCAATGGTTCTCAAACCATTTTACCTAAAACCTAGGATCTGTAGTTCTTTGTAGATATAATAAAATATTAAATATTTAGCCATATTATAATATTAGGAAATTTTTCTTTACTATGAAATAATCATAGCTAATGATATTGAGTCTTCTTCTGTTCCAAATACTGTATTAGCTTCTGTTACTGCAACAAATACCTGAGTTAATTAATTTATAAAGGGAAATGGTTATTTTGGCTCACACTTTTCAAAGTTTCAGTGCATGGTTAGTTGCTCCCATTCTTTTAGGCGTGTGATGAGGCATCCCATCACGGCAGAAGTATTGGGTGGAGCCAAACTATTCACCTCATGGATGGGAATGAAAAAGAGAAAGGGGGCCTCCTGGCCAGGTGAGGAAGATGTGCCGCACATCCTCTTAAGGAAGAAAAAGTTCAGTGACCGAAAACCTCCTAAAAGTCTTTACTTACCTCCTGAAGGTTCATCACTTTCCAATAATACTTCTCTAAAGCCAAGCCTTTAACATGTGGCCCCTGGGGAACTTCTAGATCCAAACTATAGCAACTAAATATATAAATGTACACATGAAAACAATATATGATATGTGCTTAGTTAGTTCTATGAAGTTGGCATTATTATCATCATTGACCCTGTTTTGTGTATGAAAAAAAGAGAGAAAAACAGATAAAACCACTCCCTGCAGGTGTAGGACTGGGTCACAATTCAAGGCGACCCTCACTCTAAGCTCTGTATTCTCAGTCACTACCCTGAACAGCTGTCACATCTGACTACTAAACGTATGATATATGCTACAGAAAAAGTAAAACCCAGGCACGAGCCTGCCTCAAAAACAAGGCAAAAAGTAAGCTGCCAAATTCCAAATGATCAATCGGCTCTTCCACTCTTACTATCTTCCACAATTAAGCTAGAAAACAGTCAATCACAGTCAACAAAGGGCAGGAAAATTTATGAGTTGACAAAAAACAAAAACATTGGGGATAAGGTAAATTTATCTTCTAGCTTACTTCTATGTTACAGCTGGACACGTTCTGTTCTACCAGGAATGCAATGCCTCATTCACTTGGGTTCTGCAGATCTTCTCAGAGGACAGTATGGGAGTCCAGAGGCCACCATGTTACCTGGGCTCTTTAATTTCTAAGCCCGCCCTCACTTGACCACCACTTGGCCACCAGAACACTGATGCCTACAGTTCCATGAGAAGAGCTCAACTTTAACCAGGAAGGGCCTTTTATGTTTGTTTGCCTTCAATATTGCTTTCTGTTTCTTTGTTTGATTTGCATGATTGTTTTTTACTGGCTCCCAAACAACATGGCTTCTTTCCAATATTTCTGGATCTCATGCTTGTTCCGAATAAAATTTTTATCAAAGATCGTATCAGCTCTCACTTTCTCCTGAACACTTCCCATATGGCTCTTGTTCTTAATTAAGTGACTCTCCCCCTAAACACTCTAGCTTGGACTAATGAATGAGATATTATTGGTTAATTAGATTATTTGTAGAACTCTTTCTTTCTAGGTAGATGGAAAGTGTTTGAGAATCTGCACAAAGGTTCGTTTCTTCATGTATAAAAAGTTATTAACATCAGGCTGAGAACAACTCTTTAATTTTTCCCAAGTGGATGAACTTTAGTGCATATTGTGCATTGATTTTACTTCCTTTGGTGTTGCCAAAAAATCAGGACCTAAAAAAAAAAAGTGATCAAAGCCCAATGACTTAGGGAACAAACAAAACAAATGGGAACACACCTTATTCATTCCAATAAGATACTTAAAATCACTAAACAAGTGAAGCAATTCTAGCACAAGCCAGTTTATAGCAAATATGTGGCTTATAAAGAATACTTTATATTGTTAACAATATTCTCGAAAAAGAGAACTCGTTTGCCTGAAAGACATATGAGGGGTCTAGAGAAGCTATCTTACTTTCAAAATTGGCTAAATGCAATTTTGTTCATCTATTTAATTTTAACAAAATCATAATCATGTTAGGTCACTGTATGTGGATTATTTAAGGGTCAGTGGAATGTTATGCTAATAGAAAATATGGCACATCTGGTGAACAGAAAATGGAGAAAACTTCATGTTTACCAAATGTTGCACCATTCAGTCCAATCCTTGAAATTCTTCCTGTTACTCATATTGTATTAGAAGACCCACACTAGCTGTCCTCAAAGATCGTCAAATGTTGCAATCATTGTTCCTCTGACGATCCTGACCCAAAGTCTCGGAGGCATTAATTTGCCTCTTACTGTGGCTCCTTATTTTGATAACAATTATGTCAAAAATACTTGAGCCTCAAATGAACGAATGAAATCAAGGAGTGAAATGATTACCAACATTCTTAAAGATGTGGGGTGTGGGTTGTCAATAAGCAATCACCTCTCCTCAT
The DNA here is from genome assembly GCA_004027205.1 of Ctenodactylus gundi. Lineage (NCBI taxonomy): Eukaryota > Metazoa > Chordata > Mammalia > Rodentia > Ctenodactylidae > Ctenodactylus > Ctenodactylus gundi. The sequence continues at coordinate 59,980 of PVKB01002963.1, forward strand.
CCTGTTTCTTTTCAATACTCTATCAATCCAGCAAATAACCTTCTGAGTTATTTTTGATGTTTCTGCTTACTTTCGCCATCACAACAGTAATCAAAGAGAAACCAGAAGCAGTGAAAGGAGCGGTTACTCTGGGCTGATTTCTGACCAACCAGCAATATGAAAGAGAAGCAATAGGAACACGTAGGTATATCATTCCTCCAAACAGACTGTTTAAAATTCAATTTTTAAGTGGGAATAGAATTCAGAGCCTTCACGCAGGACTACTTCTTATAGCCCCATTTCACACACACACACACACACACACACACACACACACACACACACACTTTTTTGAGACAGGTTCCTGCTAAGTTTCCCAGTCCAGGCTCAAACTTGCAATCCTCCTGCCTCAGTCTCCCAGAGAGCTGAGATTACAGGTGTGCACCATCAGGCCTGGTTAGTGAAACCTTTCCAGTACGACCACCTAGAATAGTTTTCTTTTGCATCTGAAGTCCCAAATCATCTGCAAACAATCTGATACTTAAAAATTAATTTTCTATCTACCTATGAATTCTCAGACATGGTGACTCTAGCTTCTTGTCTACAGTGTCTACAGTGCCCAGTGTAGTGCCTTCTACACTGCACATATATAACAATGATAAATGCAGAATATCAGAGGCTTGAAGAATTTTACTATTGCTAGTGGATATTTCTACATGCTGGCACGTGAGTTCAGATCTCTTTAATTGGTTATGCATTAAACACACGAGGTGCTGTAACTGAAAGAGTTCGCAGAAAAGCTGAATCTTGAAGTTGGCATTAAAATGCCTTCAAGTGTAATTAGCTTCCAACTCACATAAACATGTCTTTCTAGAATAGAATACTCTTAAAAGTGGGCTTTGAGCCTTTGTTGAAAACCTCCCATGAAAGAAAAATAGCTGTATGTCAGAGTCTGAAAAATTCCTACCTTCTCGTGACTTTTCTACAAAGCAACACATTATTTCCGATCTATATTTTTTAAGAAAAATCTGAATTTTTCAGATGTTTATGTAAATCTAGTCCTTTTTGGAACACAGACGCTAATGAACTTGTCCACTTGCCTCTCAATCAAATCGATTTTCCTGAAACACTGAGAAAAGTTCAAAGCATTTTGAGTAACCTCTGATTTATAGTTGCCAGTCAGTAGTGTGACAATTAGCCAGCTCTAAGACAATACCCTCAGTAATCGGCTAAGTGCTTGCGGCCACTAGAAGTGGAGGGACAATGCCCTCTCTTGGCAAGGGCTCTTGGGTGGCTCTACGGGGCCACAGGTAAGAAAGCATATTTGGAAAATTGTGCCGCCAATATGCTTTGGCTGGAGAAAACTCCGTCGTGAGATGCTTATCAAACATCCTTTCATTGTCTCCCTAACAATGAGGAGCGGTCCCACCAGTGGTGCTTTTCGCATGCCATTCTGAGCTGGACAAGGGGACCAACTGTCAATAAGAAGAAGAATTCTGGAATGCATCCTGGGACGGCACCCAGCAGGAAGGTGACACAGAGGTGCCTGGCTCCTATGAAACCGCAGAGACAATAATGTAGGGGAATCTGGTGTGTATCCATCTTATTTCCATTGTTTCATTTTGAACTATTTTAAATCACACCTACTCTGGCTGTGCAGTGTAATAGTAAGCACACCCCGAGAGGCTCGTGGTCGCTCTTATTTTGTTAGGGCTCCCAAGTAGCACATACGAATATCCATCCCAAATATATTTTATGACAACTTATCAGCAGAGCTGAGTAAGGAAGTGTGGAACCTCGAACAGGTGAAGAACCCTCAGACTGGAATAAAGTTGGGTTTTGGTACCTTTGTGGTTCTAAAACTTCAGAGGTTTCACCTTCCCGTTTTGCTCTAATATTATTAAGAGCTGGCTTTCCTCTGGGTTTGTTTATAACCAAGAAACTCTGAAACTTAAATGTAGCCTTTTCTGGGAGTTTTCAGAAAGTATTGGCTTTTGAACCGGCTTCAAAGCTCATCCTTAAAAGGGAAAAAACACATTATGTCATAATAATAATGCAATTTGGTGTTATACCTTGTGGTCACACGGTTAGTCAGCTGTTGTTGCCACAAAATACCTGAGTAAATCAACTAATGAGGAGGAAGGGTTTGTTTTGGCTTGTAATTTCCAAGGTCTCAGTCTGTGGTTGCTTGGACCTGTTGATTTCAGTCTGTGTCAGTGCAATACGTCATGGTGAGAGAGCATGGTGTTGTGAAAGGCCAGTTTACTCCACGGTGGGTGAGACACAACAAGGAGAGGATCAAGAATGGGTTCAGGTCCCATATGTCTCCATCAAGAACCTCTCTAGAAGCTTCCATCCCCTCCAGATAGTACCACGGGCTGGTACACAGCCTTCAACATGTGGGTCTTTGAGGGACATTCCAGATTTAAACTGTAGCAAACACCGTAGGTACTACCATGAATATAGGTAGTATCATGAAATAATATGTCTTCCTTCATCTCTTTCTGGTTGTGTACATGTGTAGTACTGAGGAGTTAACCCAGAGCCCTTATACTGAGCTATATCTCCAGATCATTTTTTATAATTCGTTTCATATTTCACCTGCTTCAGTCTCCCAGAGTGCTAGGATTATAGGCCCGTGTCTCTAGACCTGTGTCTATTAAGGAACAGTCACAAGATTAGATAGACGGATACTCATAATCTCCTTTTAAGTTTTTTATCTACATATTGCATCCCCCAACCTTCCCGTCTCTCATCCCCCCTCCACATCTCCTTTCCCTCTTCACAAAATCTGTCTTACTTTCTTCTATCGTCTTTTATTTGGTTTGGTTTTCTCATATAACAGAAACTGAATGATATTTAACCTTCTGTGTCCAGTTCATTTTGCTAAGCACAGTGGTCTCAAGTCATTTTCCTACCAAGGACTCAAATTCGTCTTTCTTTCAGACAGAATAGTTCTTCTTTGGCATACGTACACATCTTTCTTGTCCATTCCCCTGTTGTGGGACATATTGACTTCTTCTGACATTTGATTATTCTAAACTGTGTTGCTACATCCACGAGTATGCATGTATCATTCCTGTGACTTGAACTATTTTCAGAAGATACTCGGAAGAAGATAACTGGGAATCTATTTTCAGTTTTTTGAGGACTCTCCAAACGGCCTTCTAAAGCAGTTGCATCAGTTTACAGTCCCAGTAGGAGGGTTCTTCCCCTCACCCTACAATCGGAGCAGCACCCCTTGTTTTTTGAGTTAATACCAGCTATTCTTACTGAAGTTTGATGGACCCCAATGTTGTTTCGAATTGCATGTCTCTTATGGCTAAAGATGCTAACCATTTTTTCATGTCTTTATTGACCATTCATACTTCTTCTTCTGAGAACTGTTTATTCATTTCAGTCGCACTTTTTTCTGGTTTGGTCTTTTATTTTGGAGATGTCTAATTTTTCCCAGTTCTTTGTATATTCTTGATAGTAGTCCTCTGCTTAAGGAGTAGGGGGCAAACTGGATTTTCTCACTCCACCAATTCCCTCCTTACTCTATTGATTACATGGCTTGCTTTTTGAGAGTTTTAATCAGTAAGACAAATAGAAAATTTATTTCCCTTACTATATGTTATCAAAAATTGTACAGCTTTTTTCAAAAATACTTTTTCCTCATTAAAAATGTATCTTGAGGACTCAATGACCATCTACACCAATTTTGGCCTCTTCTTCCTTCTCTCTAATCCCTCACTCTCAGAGATTCATCTCTTGTGTTATTAAACCTGAAATTCATCAATATTAAAAAGAAAATATTATATATAGCAAGAGAAAATGGCTTTATGTCTTTCCAGCTGTTAATAAACTGTAATAAAATAAAAATAAAAGACAAAAAAGTGAAAAAAATATTCCTTCCACACACCAGGGACTGCAATCTGAAAGTATAAAAATGAACAAGTTGATCCCACACCTGGGAGGACTGATATGACCCTAGGAAAAATAACCAACTGGAATATAGTGTGGCAAGTGATAACAAGAGTGCCCTGGTCCACGGGAGAAGAGAACGTGGCTCTGGAGTATTGGATCGGGGGTGTTCTCAGAGATGACTTTCTGTGTCATGGGCTTCTCTCTTTTCCATCCCCTTGAGGCAGGGTTTAGGGACACAGAAGATAAAGGATGTAGCAATTTTCCTGTGCACTGAGCCAGCCTTCCAGCTCTTGGCCGTACCTCTAGAGTCAACCATTTTCTACCTTCTCCTTCAAGTTCTCTCTCCTGGATCTCTCTTTCCTTGTGGATTGACTCTGAGCTCCCAAAAAATGCTGAGATAAAATAAAACAAGCAAAATTGCAATCTGTCCAGGTGGCTTACATCGACTCTGATTAGTGTTTTAAGAAAGTCCCTATCCCTGTCCTTTTCTCATTAGTGATAGTGTTCAGTCTCTTAGAGATATCTGGCAATAAGAGAGATAGCTGCTATATTTAGATGCAGTGGGACAGGGCCACAGAATTTGCAGTATGAGCTAACTTTCTTTGGAAATAGGACTTTTGTGTTCCAGGCGTGGTCACACCTGTTGATGGTTTTTCTCAAGGGTGAGCATTTTGGCTTTAACTTTGTCCCACATTTGATCCATGCTATCTAATCTAATGAGACGAGCAAGTAGAAAGACTTCCCAGTGGGTTAGCATTGGTAAGTAATTTTACTTAGTGTTCTCATCCACCTCGGCCACATGCTGAGCAACTGCGAGAGTCCTGGAGCTGCCGCCGTTGGTCATTCTTCACCCACATCATGGCTTCCAGACAGGTCATCCTCACTCTGATTGGTTAGAAGAAGCACAAGGAGAGGGAAAGTATCACTTACTGGTCTTTCAAGAGTTGGATGTGAGCTAAAATACACTGCACAATGACACATCAGCCGATGCCCAGAAGGCTTAGACACCGCTGGCCTCTCCTCTTGGATACACAGGGCCCTCTTGGTCACTTTCTAGTTGCTGGAACATAATAGCCAGCTCACAACTTAAGGGAGGAAAGGTTTGTTTTAGCTCCCAGTTTCAGGAGGTCCAGTACACTCACGGGCGGCTAGCAATGGTGGAAGGGCCTTGCAGAGGACCACTGGAGAGAATCTGTTCACATCATGGTGATGAGATGAGAAGCCAAGAGAGTGAGGAAGGGCAGAGCTGGCTGATATCCTTCCAGGTCATGTCCTTTGATCTGCCCCTTCCAGGTCAAGACCCTGTGAGCTGCCCTTCTGACCTGGCCCAAACTCCTAACAGCACAGGAAATGTATGGATTACCAAGGACAATTAAATCACCCTCCACCCATGACACTTTTGGGGGACATTCTAGATCTAAGAAATAGCAGGGACTCTGATTCTTCCAGCAGCATACATATCTAGAAAAATCCCCACCTCAGCAATTCCTGACCCTTCACTGCAGCCAAAGTTTAAGTAAATAACCATCTCAGGGGTTGACTTGTTCCTGTTAAAACTGCTGCTTCTAGTACACAAGGAGGATACAGGGACTTTTGGAAGTTGAACTCAGCCAGAGAAGAAGACACATGGACATGCTTACATTAAAGGGTGAACTGTACTAGGAAACTCATCAGCCAAAGCAGCTAAAATGAGTGATTGCAACCTGCACTGGTCTATTAGAGTCTTGTGCATTAGTTAAATAACAGCAAACTGAACGTCCTCATGCTTCTCTCTTCTTTTGTTTTCTATCTTCTGTTTCTATCTCCTTCTTTCTTCCTCCTTTATTTCCTTCCGTCCTTCCTTCTTTACTTTCTCTTTTCCTTCTTTCTTTCTCTTTCATTCTTTCCAACATTGTGCTCCGAGAGAGTAGTTCATCTTTTGGTTTGGAACAGTAGCTCACATGATAAGAATCAAAATTAATACCTATTTGTACCTTTGAAACAGACCGAAAATTTAAATAAAACCATGAGCTCGTGTGTTCTGCTGGATTAAGACAGCAACTTCATGGCCAAAGGGCTCTGTGAGGTAAGTCCTTCCCATGTGGGTCCCCAAGTGCCCAAGCTGAGAGAAGGTCTGCTATTTAATTCTTACTCTTTCAGTTTGAAAACAAAGAAAAAGGTAATTTTAAAAATCCCTCTTCTGTCACCCTATGTTAAAATGAGGCTTCAGCTCTTCCTAATAGCCGAGGCCTTAGAAGTGAGCCGTAACTAGGCTCAGGAATGTTCTCTGTGTATCAGGAACTGTTACAAATCCCCTCTCACACACACCATTACCTTGAACTCTCTTGTAAGATAACATTAATGTCATGCATCGCTTTATGGTAGAGACAGGCCATCAGAACACCATCGTTAGGCAATTTCATGCCACAAACACCAAACATCACCATGTGTACTGTGCAAACCTGGATGATGTGTGTCAGTTGCTTGCACACCCATTGGTACAATGGAGAAACTCCAGATATATGAGGCCCCTGCAGGTGGAACATGGCATTCTGTTGCACGTTCAATTTATTAGACATAGTACATACTAATTACATTGAAAACTACAGTGTAGCAAATGCATAATCATTAATTACCAATGTCAAATATTCAGCATCACACATACACAAATGTGCTCTGCTTTTGTGCGATAGCAAGTGCAGTATGGTTGCCTATAGCAACCCCACCACAAACACATGAGTCATGCCTTGAGCTATGACATTATGATGACTATGTCTATTAGAGGATAAGAATTTTTTAGCTCTATTATGATGTGATGAAAGCAGGCTCTAGATACGGTCCATCCTTGACTGAAACTTGATTACACCATACAGGGCCATATTGCTATTTTTGTACCTATTTTATAGATGAGAAAAATGCAGTGACTACTCATTTAAGCAACTCGCTCAAATGCTTCTGCTGACCTACCCACTTCTTTACGAGGAGTGGGGGAAAAAGAAATAATTCAGGAAACTCTGGTGAATGTTTCATACCAGATGGCAGGAGGCTGTCTCTGATGGCTTCAGGTTTAAATTCACATCTTTCGACAATTCCTTCTCGAGAGGACCTTATCCAAGAAAGAAGCAACCTCGTGACATCAAGGAATCTACAAAAGCCTGTTTCACCCCTACATTACGTCCCCCGCCCTACTTTTCCTTCCAGGGGACATAAACTTCCCTACCCCATTTGAGGAAAACACTAGAATGCTGATTGAGAATGGTCAGCCACACCTGTACTCAGCCACCAGCACCTTCACCGAGAGCAGCCTTGGGTAGGAAGAAAGCCAGAATACCGGGAGGATTCTGAAGAGGGTATCCAGAGCAGAGAAGATAGGCAGAGGCGGGGGCCAGAAACAAACCACATGGGCGACTCATTTCGATGGGACATCCCAAGGTTATGGGGCCCTAGCAGAGGGCAGGAGCAACTGGGGTGCCCTCCTGTCTGGTCTGGTGGGTCTGGGAGGCTTAATTAGCCTCAGAGCTTGGCTCTGCAACCACACAGCCAGCGCCTCATCCCACCGTCTCCTTGGGGCTTGTAAGATCGTGAAGCCTCCAGACTCCCGTTGCCATTGTCCTCTGCTTCTGGCAGGAGACATGCAAATCATGAGAGCCAGATGACACGCAACAAGCCCAACCATTTTTAAAATGTGAGGGCTAGGCAGATCCCTTCAAATGCTGGAATTCATATCCTCCACGCCATTACATAAATGCCATCTAATTCTTAAAGTCTCCAGCAACCCAAGCATCGCAGTGCCTGTCTTAGCCATTCGGAATCCCTGGCTTTCTATTTGGGCCTAGCTGGAAATTTTCTCATAATCACTAATTCCCTGAAGGCAGAGGCTCTTAAAGAGGTTCCAACACTTCTGTTTGTATTGTTCTTTTTTTCTCCACTATTTATATTAATATACATATGTAATACATAGTGTTTACAATGAATTTGGGTATTTCGTGCACATATGTATCATATCAACTTTACAATCCCTTCCCATTTTTGACCCACCCACCCCCTCCCTATCCCTTCCCCCAACTTCGGCTATCACTTCATGTGGTTCTATAGAATGTCTGTGTTCTGGGTTTTCCAAGTCAGAGAAACTATACAGTACTTAACATATTAATCTTCCACACCTAAATCATTTATTTCACTTAAGTCACCACTCTAACTCAGCTTCCTATTCCTCGAATGGGTCACAGTACTTAAATCTTGATGCCTCTTCTCTGAATCCAACCAATCCCTTTATTGGGATATTTACCAAAAGTTTTTTTTTTCTATATTTTGCTATATCTTTGTTGCTATTCTTATACCTGGCCTTACCCACCAGTCCACATTAGAAAATAACTACAAGCATGTAGTTCAAAAGACTAGTAAATTTGGGAAAGAAGGAAAAAAAAGTTAAATTTCAAATGCCTTAGCTGAATACTGGAAGGTACATATTTTTATGTTCACAGGATTATCTTTACATCAATCAGTTTTCTGAGGATAAATTTTCATCAGTGACCTACTATGTGTATTGCTCCAATAAAACAAAGTTAAAACTATATCACATTGCTACATTAAGTGAACTTAAATCTATACCACATAAATATACTTAAAGTAACAGATATGAAGGCAAAATTAGTTATTTCAGAATTTTTTGACTTTCATAGCTTATTTACTCATATTTCACTGATTACTAACATTCTGCTAGATTTGGTTTATAATTTTATCTGTCTATTCATCCATCTATCCTAAACCTCCCCTTTTATTTATATGGAATATGGACGTGCAGGAACTGAAAGGGAAAGTTATTCCTTGGAGTTGAGCTATAGCTCATGAAAGAAGCAAGAAAATAAAAGGTGTAGAAACACAAGCATTGGAGTGGATGGCTTGCAAAACTAGCCTCTGTCTGGTCACAAATGGGACTTGGAGCAGGAACAAGAGATGAAAAAACAGGACAGACACAAAGACGCTGAGGAAAAGCTCTCTGGAGCTTCTCCTCCTTCTGGGGATGACAGTCATCTGCCCTCTGGCCTCTGAAGTATGCAGGGCCACAGGGAGAGCTACCCGAGTGGACTGGATTCCTCCTCATTTCAGCATTTCCCAAAGATCAGGAATCTTCTGGTTCACTGTAATCTCATCAAATGGGATAACCACAGACAGTGTCAGATTTTGGATAATGCTGAGAGTTAAAGGAGACACATCTCCTAAATCCCTCTGAGCAGGTGGCATTGCCAATATGGATTTTATCAACAAGCACTTAGTCCTAATCTGCTAAGTCAAGTATTAGAAGTGATGCAAGCTTTCTATTCATAAAGTAAGAATAGCCTTGCATTAAATATGAATACAAGCAGTGAGAATGCCAATTCCCTTTCAGAAAAGAACTGACTGTCCCAGCAGCCCTGTCTACTTAGTTCCTAAGGTGAAGACAATTATAAATGATATTTTTAATTTATTTTTGAGAGGGGGAATTTCAAGTTAATGTCTTACCACTTTGGTCTTGGTTACCCAGAGTCTTTGATCATTGCTATTCAACTTGTAAATATTGTTAAAATCTCAATTCTTTTTCATGTGCTGGGGATCAAGCTCAGGTCCACATGCAAACTAGATGACGGCTTTAACACTGAGCTATAGTTAGTCCTTTCTTTTTTACTTTTTAATGATAATTTACTCTTATCTTAGTTTGATAGGACGTGTGGGTTCAACTCCATAGTGTGTAGTGATGCATTTTTGCATAAAGCTTTTTTTGACATATAATTTTCCAATCAACAAATTTATATCTCCTACTGTATTTCAACATATACTTGAATGGTAACACCCTCAGGCAACGCACACCATCTGTAAATATGTTTCATTTAAATAATTTGCAACACAGTAGCAAGACAAATGTAAAGAAATTCCTAGGCTTGCTTCAGGTTTGCATGACACGGTATCGTAATTGAGATTCTGTGTGTAAGGTCATATGCTTCGGACACAAAGATAGTGATTCTTACATATTACTAAAATTCTGAAAAATGTTTGGTTTTGTTTCTCTCAAATTTCATGCAATGAAAGTGTTTATTTTCAAGTGGGTTCATTTATTTCTGCCTGAGACTTGTTCTAAAAGTTTTCAAAACCTCTAACCTTAAAGCAGTGTAGAAGAAATCAGGTGTAAAAATCTTGTTAGTGATGATGCTTTCAACAGACGTAAAGGACAGTAAATAGTACACGTAATAACACATCGCACTGTGCCCCTTCTCCTTTCCTTACCGCTGTCACCACCACTATAGGCCCAAAGTGCCACTCTGTCTCCTTATTCTGTTGACACTACTCCAGATGACATATTGAGAGAAAAAAATTACATTAGCTTTAAGTAATATTTTAGCCCTGTTATCAAAAAAATCACTTCTGACTATGTTTAAAAATTTGGAAAATATAGCAAAACCCAAAGACAGAAATATGAATGTCCAATCATCTTACCACTCCTCCTTAAAACATGGGTATATTTCCTGTGAGTCCTTAAATTTAAAAATACAGGCATAAATATAGATTTTTTGTTACAGAATTAGAATCATTCTGCACAGACTGTTTTGTAAGGTGCTTTTCCTGAGCAATATATCAAGAGCATTTCCCCCAGGTTATTACAGGTTATTTTCATAAAACATCATTTTTATGGCTGCAAAATAAAAATAAACTACAATATAAATATACCAGAGCTTATTTAAACAATTCTCTTGGGTACTGGATCTTGTTATAAAAACAATTCTCTGTCATCACAATTGTTAAGTCTTTCCCTTCATCTAGATTTTCATTTCTTTCTGATGAAGTTTTAGGAATGGACTCACTGGGTCGAAGGTCACAAAGATTTACAGAGCTTTTGAAGCATAGAGTCAAGTGTCATTCGGGAAGGGCATCCGCTCTTTGCAGTGCTTTGAAGAGAAATAGAGGATGTTGAATAGCAGAATGCCCAGTTTTCTGTCTCTGCTGAAGTCTGTTCTAGTGGCTCGGATGAGTGGAAAATGGTGCCATGCATTGTGAAGGCAATTCCAACCAGTCCACCATGACCTTGAACTATAAGGACTGTCTTTACTTTATACCCATTGTTGAGATTCTAGAATGCAGAGCAGAGAGTATTGGACTTGGAGGCAGGATGTCTTGCGTTTTAAGTCCTAAGCCTCCTACTAACCAGGTGATAAAGTTGAGCAGATAACCTATTATCTCTGGGCTTTACTCATTACCTGTAAAGTAAAGGACTTTTCAAGATGGTTTCAATGTTTTTCAACCCAAAAATTCATGATCTGCCCTGCACTTTTAACAATCCATCTATCTATTCATCAATAAGTGGCTATTTGTAGAGCACAGGCTCCATTTCTGCCAAATTCCAAGTTTAGCTTCCAGGACATTTGTGGACAATACGAGAGGACTCAGGATGACCTTTGAGATAAGGCATGTTTCAGCCTGGCATGGTAGAGCAGGCCTGTAATCCCAGCACTCTGGGAGACTGAGGCAGAAGGTTCACAAGTTTGAGCCCCACCTGGGCAGCTTAATAACTTAGTAAGCCCCTGCTTCTAAAAAAAAAAAAAAAATGAGAAAGCAGCTCAATTCAAAAGCACTAAGTCCAGTCTCCAGTATTAAAAAAAGAAAAAAAGAAAAGAGATGTTTCACATTTCACGAATGTCACATAAATTTCATCACCTCCCATTCACCAGCCTCATAAATAACAGGAGACATAGATGTCCATCTTAAAAAATAAAAGACACCTGCATGCCCTCTCTTGTGTCCCTCTGACACGGGAGTACATGTCGAAGCTATTGCCTGTAAACACAGCATTTCACACAATTCTCCTGGTCCAGAATGCAAAACAAGGTGAAAAGCAGAATCTCATTCAGAGCAGAGATCTGTTCCAAGTCAGCAGGTCACTTAGTCTGAAGAGAAGCATCGTGTTCTTTAGTTTTGTGACTGGAAAACAGCCCAGGAATGATACAGCCTCTTAGCCAGATTAAAGAGGCAGTTGATGAAAGTGGGTATGAGCTGAGATCAACTTTTATTGCTTACAAACTGTGCTAATTTATGATTCGTCCCTAATAAATTTTCAAGGGTGAGTGAAAGGAATGTTGCAACTTGTTCAAAAGTAATCTCTCTATTTGTTGGTTTATGGTGGTCACATGGCTTATTCTATACATTTGTACTTTGTTGTGTGTGTGGAGCAGGAGAAAAATAATCAGTTTTTTCCATGATGAGAGCTATCATTTATTACTTAGGACAGGAAAAAACCTGGGTTTTTTTCCCACCATGAAAGCTATTATTAATTCTTAAGAACTTGAAGTGGAGACTGGGCTAGACATTTTACTATATTATGCTAACCGAGTCATTAAAATAACTTTGTTCAAGGTTCAATTATCCTAATTTTTAAAATAAGGCAAGTGGACAGAAAGAGGCTATGAAACTTTCCCAAAGCCAAAGGACTGGGAAAATGGCTGAGTTGGGACTTGAATACCTTCATGTCTGTCTGTCTTGTGAAATGATATTTGGTTCATTAAATTTTTCTAAAAGATTAATGTTAAAAAAAGAAAGAAAGAAAATGCCTAGTTCCCAGAAAAAAAGTTGTTGGTATTCATGATGAAACAAACTACATTTTATTTTCTTAGATTATGATGTCCATAGTGATTATTCCTCTAATTTATTGGTGGTGAAACCTTGTACTGCTTCAATAAGTTCTTAGACTTTGCTATGGTTAGGATTTGGAATGTGTCCCAATAGCCTCGTGTATTTGGGTGTAGTGAGATGTGGAACCATGTGTTACTGGGCCTGGCTGGAAGGGGGAGATGCTTGGGGCCCGAATTCAAGGTATTATGTCAACTTGTTTAGCCTGGGCAGAGGTTGTCCAGGGCAGAGCTCTCAGATGTGTGTTGTTGACCTGTGGTCCAAGAAGTAAGAAGTAATGACCTTGAGTGTGGAGGACCCAATTACCCAATTAGTAAAGGGAGAAAGAACAGCTTCTTCCTAGGAAAGTTTTAGCTTTACCTGTCTCCAGATATTGACTGGCTCTTGCTTTACGTGGTTTCTGTCTGCAATGCCCTGAGCAGCTCTCCAAGCTTCGCAATGTGCCTTCACCATTGCTGGGTGCCCCATGAATAGACTTCGGTAGACCTTCTGAAGCTGAGCTAAAACAAATCTTTTCTGCCTTAAATTAGGTCTTTTGTCCCAGCAATGAGAAAACAGCTAAGACAGAATCCCATCCCCATGTTAACATAAAAATATTTTACTATTTAACCCTAAAACTGACATTTGCTATTTTAGCCCAATATTTATTCAAATGTTTGATGTCTGGAAACATTCAGAAATAAACTTTATACTGTGATTCAATATCCATGTTCTCACTCACATATGTGAAACAAAATTTCACAAAGCAACATTTCCTCTTGCTAATCAGAATATACCTCACTTTCTATTCTGTTCTATTTTTTTAATTTTGAAATATCAGTTATAAATCAGTGAGCTGATTGCATGGCCTACTAATGGGATATGTAGTTTAATACACTTTGCTGTAGATGAGAAACTTGATTAACAGAGGCCATTTGTTCGTGGGCAACTGTCATCGTAGTCATTTACACTCTCTATTTCTGCCTGTTTGATGCTTACCCACTAACGCCTCATATTAAAAGCTTTAATTTATCAAACTAGCCTTCGTGTCTTTCTCCAAGGGAATTCTGCCCCCTAATGATGCAAAAGCATCATGGATTTCAAAGATCTGTCTCTCAGAAAAGGAGCAAAAAGGGAAATTTCAAAGGTAAAGGAGTTGAATGGCTATTTAGAGTTTACTTCATTCAAATTTATCATTTAAAAGTAAGGGAAACTAAGGCCCAGATGGGCATCTGCCATCACAGTCCTAAGTGAGGTGGCTCTGAGCTGGGAGGGGGGGGAGCGATGGGAGGTCCCTACATCTCAATATGGACCCTCAGGATGCTCTCTGGGACTCAAAACTCTCCAAACCAGCAGCCCAGAGCAGCAACAAGTTAGGCAGATGCAAGCCAAGGCCTCTACCGGGTGATGGAAAGCAAAATCTCACCCCTATTTTTAAGAAGTTTCATTAGTTTGAACTCCAAGGAGCCAGGAAGGAGGATAAATATACGCATTTCTGAAAACTTGGACTAACATTTTATCAGACTAAGGGTTTCCAAGAAGTAAGTTGATAGGTGCCCGTGGAAACAATAACAAGAGAACATTTACTCATCTGTCTTTCAGTGAGAAAGGGGTGGACAAGGGCTAGAGGACAAGTCAGAAACTAATTTTCCCTGTCAGTCTACTACACGCTACTAAAGCACCCTGCCTCCACCCCCAGCCCTCTACCACAGAGATCAGACTGCATTGCAATTGTCTCTTAACTTCTTAATAGCTTCAGATGACTATATCCTGTTGTACAATAAAAATAAACAAGTCCATTTCTCCACCCTGTGCCCCAGGGCCTTTGTAGACATATCTGGTGGATGAAAGGAGGAGGAGGCGGTTAATAAATTATTATTCCAATTGGCCCTATTGATTGTGTGAGATATATTTGGAAAGGAACCTTCACTAATCCATCTCCTACCTATCCTTTAAGATAAAGTGTAAACATCATCTTTACTATAAATGAGTCTCCAAATTGCCCCAAAAGAAACAGAAATGGGACCACAGAGCTCCCTCTCTACTCATGTATATCCTGTTTAGAGCCTGTGGATTATCCAGGCATTTTTAATTTTCTGTGTTCTATCATTTAGTGTAGCAAAGAAGAACTGGCAGACAGGCATAAGTGAGTTCTAAGTCTAGATACAGAATTCAGAAGAAATAATAGCTTCATGACCTGGATCTACCATTCACAATTCCACCTCAATTTCTTATTTATTTATTTATTTATGAGACAGGGCCTCACTCTGAAGTGAGGCTAGTCCTGAACTCACTAGGTAGGCCCGGCTGACCTTGAGCTCACAGCAATTCTTCTGCCTCAGCCTCCTGAGTGCAGGAATTACAGATATGCACCATCATGCTCAGTTTAGGTGATGCTGAAGAATTGAACCTAAGGCCTTTTGCTTGCCCAAGAAGCCCTCTAGCCACTGTGCTAATCCTCCAGCCACCATCTTTAATTTATTTTCCCTATTTTTCTTTGGGGTCACTGAGTAAGTAGGTGTCCTAGGATGATTACAAGAAGCATAGCTTTTATGTATATGTGAATACATATTGTGTGTGTTTCTAATGGGAAACACATTTGGGATGGACAGGCCCACTGCTACTTTCTCAAACATTAAAAAATTGTAAAGGCAGGACTGGTGGCACATATCTGTAATCCCCGCATTCTGGGAGGCTGAGGCTAGACAGTCACAAACTTGAGCGCAGTATAAACAATTTAGCAACCTAATGAAACCCTCTCTCAAAATAAAACTGAAATATTACCTGAGGATATAACACAGTGTGAGGGCTCTGAGTTCCATTCGCAGGACCAGAAAAAAATAAATTATAAAAATTCATGAGGTCAACCAAGCTGTTCTTACCTGAGATTGGATCAATGGATGTTCTCGAAACAGATCTTAATCAACTGTTATTCTAAGAGTAGGCATGGGGACATGAAGCCATGCCCCAATTATTTGAGGTTAAAAAGAGCACATTACAATCCCTGAAAAACTGACTAAATTGAAAAATTTCCTGTGCACGACATCGACAGTAAGTATTATCTTTGGTAGCCTTTGCACAGCAAGAACTAATCTATCTCTGCTCCTTGGGAGAGCTTTAGAAAGCAAAAGGAATTTGGTATTACCAATGTGTTGGTTTATCAGATATGAATTCACTTGTTTTTCTCAAAACCGGTTATCAGCATGAGCAGAGCCAGCTGGCCCAAGTGTGAATTGAGTCCAGCTACGCTTTCTGAGTTCACCAGGGCTCAAGACGGTTTTTTTTTTTTTTTTTTAATCTCCCAGTTTGTTTCCCAGGTTTGTTTATGTTTTTTTAACCTCTTACCTATGAGGTAGCTCTCTGGGTCAGGATTCCTGTAAAGACACCAGGAGCGAGTAGTGCTGAAGGAAATGCCCAGTTCATGCTGTCTGGTCGCCAGTCTGGAGGGCAGGCTTTCAACTCTTTGAGGAAAACACCGGACAGCTACAAGTGAGATGAATTGCCTGGAGATGGCTGTTGGGGCAGCAGCAGGCCCCTTCTTTACGCTGCTGTTGTGTCCTTCCTCCATCTGGCACAATGGAGAATACGCACAAGGACGGGCAAGCCGGGCGAGCAGCCTTGCATGCTGTGATGGCATGCCAGGGGTCAGAAGGGGACGTCCTCAGCCGGATCCCATTACCTGTCGCTCCTCACTTCCAACTTCTCCAGCGCATCCACAATGGGTCCCGGGTGCTTTGGTTTCTGATGTCCATTAATCTTGTGTGTTTCCAAGACGCACTTTCACGGCCACTGAGGTGATGTACAGAAGCCTAGACATCTGTCTCCTTCATGCACATGTATGTGAAAGTCTTAATTTGGGGAGGCCTGCCCCTTCCCCTGTTTCTTTCCCTGCACAAAAACCAAGCCAAGAGAATTGAAAGGAAAACAACTTTAAGTGTTCAGAAGTCTTTCTAATATTACAGTAGATGATAAAAAAAAGCCAACTGGAATTTCTTACTAGAAGTATTTAATGGGTAGAGAAGTAAATTAAAGTTGCTGTAGGTTATATTATAATTTTGTTTCTGTGAACATTTTTAACACCTACATTCATACATACCTAACTTATCTCATGATAAACGGGGCTGAAATCAAACATGATATGAGGTTCCCAGCAATTTCTTATAACTTACAGAAATTCTTTGTTTCTAGAATGGTGCAGAATGGTTTGTAACAACCCTGTGGAAAAGCATCTCAAAATTATGAGGCAGCCTCTAATCCACCGCTAGACTCACACTATCTGTGCAGACTTATTCAGCCTTTCTTACGAAAACTTCCCAAGGAAGTGACTTCACAACCCTCCTTAGTGAAGTCTTACAGTTGTGTATCATCTGAGGATAGCAGCTGAGCAAGGAACTCAAAGTGTAGGTCAAGCCCAGCAGATCTGACGGTGGCATGGGAGCTGCTGGTAACTTGAAAGAAGCATAAGTCAGCTCTCAGGAGCCAGAGCCAAGGTAAAAGATACGTAGCATACATATCTACCAATGGTCAGAGCAAGGAAGAAACCGGGGATCCAAGGAGGGCAATTGTAGGCTATTAAGAAAACAAGTGTCTGCGGTGTGGAAGCAGGACATGTTGGAAAGTTGAGAAAACAGTCAAGTGGAACTATCCACAAGTAGATAACACTGATACGAACTGATCAGTAGACAAGGACCCACCGAAAGTAGGTGTTGCTTTTAAGGCCCTTGATGTAGGCTTTAGGGTAGGATGAGACAGTCATTTCTGAATGTCAGTCAAGGCCAGTAGGAACCCAATTCTTAACACTTACAAACAGAGAACCTCACTGGGAATACAAAAGCTACTCCTTTCCTAAAACCTCACATGAGGTCACGATCCTCAGTTTTCACCCTTCTTAACTACCAAGGTCATTAATCACCAAGTGGTGTTATTCTTAGATTGTTCTAAGAAGGCTTGTGTCCGAAGCTGTGACGTCTGCTAACCCTTGGACCCCTTGAGGCTGAAGAGCTCCACCAAGAGAGAGAAGACCAGGGGTCCTCACTCCAAAGCTCTCGCTGTGGGAAATGTCCTAGATGTTGCAAATTAGGAGTAGACTGACTTTTCCCTGTGATTTTTAAGTAACTTGAAAATAACTTAGAAAATTTCTGCATGACTCATCGTAGAGTTTGTGGGAAATACTCTTGGTGGTTTCCTCATGACTAGTTTGTTGGGCTTTTGTCTGAAAGGGAAAATAAACAGGTGAGAAGTGACATGTGCTGCCTAGAGGTGGCTCCTCATTACAAAGCTCTCGCTCCAGCCTCATATAAAATTTTGAACAGAGCTACTTTCTTAAAGTTCATTTGTGCGGAGACTTCGATTTCTCGTGAGTGTTAACGGACCTCTTCACAAACATAGCAAAACTTAAATATTCTCTCCTTACTTGAACATGGACAAGCTGTGGTCACACAATTATGAAAAAAATGTGCCCTTACAATCCATATTTAAAACACCATGATAGTTCTGTAAGCCGCCAAAAATTAAATTGGGTATTTATTGGCTCTAATGTTCACATAGAAAAGGTACTCAGTTGTGGAGCCACCTCCAGGCGGTGATAGGGATTAAAATGATGAAAATATCACACGTAGTCTTCTTTCATTATAACAGTCTGTAAAGTTTACAGAGATTTTAGTTTTCTATCATTTTTTGTTTTGTTTTCTTTTCGTAGAACTGTAGATTGAACCAGAATCTTTGCACTGAGCTACATGCCTAACCCTCCTGTTTTTAAAATTTTGTGACAGAGTCTCCATGAGTTAACTAGCCTGCAATAGAATGATCTATCACATTTTGTTTTGTTTATTTTTTATACTGAGAACCCAACCCAGGGCTCTTGTACTGAGTTACTTCCTGTTCCCATTTTTAAATTTTAATTTTGCAGCAGGGTCTTGCTAAATTGTTAAATTATCCAGGCTGGGCTTGAACTTGGAATCCTCCTGCCTCAGCCTCCTGGAGTGCTGAGATTGCAAGCCTGTGCAACTAGGCCCAGATTTTCTTGTGTTTTGATGGAAAAATAACAATAATGTCCTAGATATTATGAATAAGGAGTAGAGTAACTTTTCCTTATGATTTTTAAGTAATTTGAAAGTAATTTAGAAAATTTCTGCATGACTCATTGTAGAGTTTGTAGGAAATACTCGTGGTGGTTTCCTCATGGCTGGTTTGTTGGGCTTTTGCTCAAAGGGAAAATAAAAAAGGTGAGAAGTGAGATGCACTGTCTGAAGGTGGCTCCAGAACCAAGCACCTAAAGACCTTCTTCACGCCATCACTTATTTTTCCCCATTTGAGCACAGAGAGAAATTCCCACCCTCAAGAGCCAGGCTCAGCCCCTGAGGCTGAAGGGCATAGATACACTCTGACACTAACACTCACTGGAGCACCATTTTCGTATCGTGCACATACGCCCCCAACTTGCACCTCTAGCATCCTCTCTGGAAACTATACCTGGTGACTGAATGAATTCTCTAACTACACAAGACAATGTTGCCCACAGGATAAAGTCCAAACCCCTTTGCTTGGCATTCTGGACCCCTCAGCCTGACTCCAGCTCCCTGTCCACTCGAATTTCTCAGTTCTAACTTTTATTTTCAATCTTCCGCTAAACTGATGAACTCATCATCCAGAGAACACACCTGGCAGACAGTCACCTCTACGTCTCTCCTGTAACTTCGCTACTAGGAACACCCTGAATCCACTTCAGCTGTTGAACTCCCACTTGTCTTTCAGATGCGGTTTCTGCCACGAGAACTTTCTGCCGCTGAGCTTCCTAAGAATATTCCTGTGTCATGTGTTTAATTTACAACCCCGTGCTTGTGTTTTTACCTGTGTATAATTTCCCCACTCAGGCCTCTAAGGTTCTTAGAGACAGAGCCTATGCCTTTGGTACTCACTTGTAAACCAATCTTTCCTTTGTTGACTGATTCATTGAACAGGACCATGTAGTGAGGACCTATCCGTGTGAACACGCTGTTGTCAGAAGAAAGATGGGTCGGACATAGTCTTTCCGTTGAAGGGTCCTCAGGGTAGCAACGGAGTTCATTCCACAACAAATTCCAACTTACAACAGTGAATTAGCTATTACCATTGAAAGAAGACATATCTTCATAAACCCAGAATTTAGAAATATCTTAACATCCGCATTACAAAGGCATAAATACCTGTTTAAATCTCAGCCCATGCATGATGTCATACAGATTGAATTTCTACCAATTTAACAATCTGTCAAAATAAACAATCTCTATCCTGTAATTGACGCCTCTGCCGACACAAGTCAGGAACAAAACAAGGACACCAGCTATTCAGCAGACTATTGCTACCTTGATTGCTTTGAAAAGCTGCTGAAAAACAAGATGCTGTGCAGGGATCTGCTTAGGGCCAAAGGAAAGTAACTGTCTGGGTTTGTTTTTTTCTTTTCTTCCTTTTTGCAGTATTTCAATTGTGTCCTGAAAATGTGTGACTTCAGAAATGCCCTGCAAGTTTGTGTGCAACTCACGATAATTGGAGCATGACCTCTTTCCTGAAAGCTTTCCTTGCTGATAAAAGACTGTTCCTGACATTGCAGAGGAAATAACTGAGAGACACCATCATCCTTATGAGCTCTTATTTCCTCTGGTCCTGCTAGGCCAGAATTCTTGCCTAGGAGAAAGACATACCTGCAATATCAGTTCTCTTTAAGGTGAAAATTTTCTAGGTTTCTAAATAATAACTTTCATTATACTTCTGTAGAAGTTCCTTACTTTCTAATAAAACTCCACTGTTCGATCAGCCCCTCAGGTATTTGGTTTGCCACAAATTCTTTTGTTTTTTTTTTTTAAAAAGAAATGACTCCTGCTGCTCACTGCTGTCTAAATTTGCTGTTGCCAAAGGCTATTTCTCAACTGCATTATTGTTATCTGTGAAATATCTTATTGCTCGGGTATTTTTATCCAACCATGTTGCTCTCTGGATCATTCCATGGTCCCTGAATATTTAAGTTTTCCAAGAGGTAACTGTGACTCTGTGAATGTGTGAGTGAGTTTCTAGTTATTTTAGTTATATTAAGTTTTTTAAAATTTTTTATTATATTAAATAGTTATCTTAGTTACTTATTTTAGTTAGTTGTATTTTAGTTATATTAGCTATTTTCCTATGCAATAGTGTCAATATTTATATTCTACAAGAATTTTGTGTTCAAAAGAGAATTATTTTAAGTAAACTTCCTAGAAGTTTAAAAATGTATAGGCTTTCAAAATTAAATATTTTATGTTAAAAGTCTGTAGTATTTCTGCTGAAATCTTTTGTTGTCTTTTCAAATACAATGTAGGTGCACCACCACGATAATAATGTAACCTTTCAAAAAGTCCCAATTCTTGGAAAATTAAACCTCTTTTTCTATATGTTGTAGAACTGTAACAGTTAATTTATACAAGACTATAATATTATATAATTCATTTATTTATTCCACTCACATTTATTCAAGCTTTAATAATGTACCAAGGAGAATCTGGGCATTAGAGATAAAAGCAAATAAGGTTTCCTATGGAATTTATTTTCTACTAGAAGGTGACAGATAAGAAAACATAAATGAATTAGCATACTGGATGTGGATAAGTGCTTTGGGTCAGGAAGCAAGTGAACTTTGGTAGGAGTGGAGTCGGTAGCCAATGAAAGCCAATGAAATGTCCCTGGTTAGGAAAAACACCCAAGTGGGTCAGGAGTTCAACCATGTGAAAATCTGAAAACAACATAAGCCTGAGGGAGAAGTGGCATGAGGTATTGGAGAGCAAGGAGCAAATACCTCCGGGAGACAGGGAGCATTAGAGGTGAGAGACTGGGACACCCACAGGAGCGCCGAGGACAGATCCTGCAGGGGAAGGGGAAGCTGAGATGGAAGAACTGAAACAAGTGTGCAGTAGAGACGCGATGTGTTTGGCTCTAATTTCATGGTACAGATGCTTCTTTTCCTATATCTTTATAAGTCCATTGATAATCCAAACATACAAGAGGTAAAAACAAAAGCATTCAATACATTGAACTCAATGCATAGGACACAGCCTATGTACATCGTAAAGTACCAATGTTTGTTCTCACGATCATGGGGCTGACTAGGACCTGCAGCGGCTGGATAGCATACCACTACCCCAGCAAAAGACACAAAATCAAAATCCTGAGGGTGGTGTTTATTGATCACATGTGGGTTTTTTTATCATCTTCAAGTAAAGCATTAAAAGCTTAAACAATTTATGTTGGGGACTGCCTATGTTACAACAGTAGGATGGAAACCGCAACAGTAGATATCTCTTAGAATAATTTGAAGGCATAAATGATAATATGGCTCCTATATCTACTATTAATATATTAATCCTATAGGGCCTTTGGAATGACAGTTATTGAAAGGAAGACCACAGATAAAGAGTTAGTTTCCAGATGCTGCGTGTATCAGATCATGTTTTCTGTGCTACCTAAGGGAAGCCCCAAGGACTCTGTGAAGACATTTGGAAGAGTAGGAATCTGAGAAATTTTAATACTGCATTTACTGCACACAGGAGTCATAAACGGTCCATCACAACCATCTTCAGGGTAGACTCTTTAAACTAACATGTCTCTTTTAACCCCTTCAAGGGAGCCAGTAACAGATAGGCTCATGTCTAATAAAGATTCATAGAGAAAAAAAGGTATGTTTTGAGAGGAACTGAGTTACCTTACTGCCAGTTCTTGCAATGGCACAGGTTTGGACATATAGCTAGGTTCTTAGTTGCATAAGCTAATATATGTGTCTGCTGGGAGAGATGGGTTTCAGAGGGCACAATATTTTAAGACTTCTTTTGCAACTGAAATGACTCACTTGATCTTAATCTGTCATGAAAGTAAAGTAATACAAAACAATCATGTAATAATCACAGGAAATTCTTAGATTTGCTCAAGTAGGTCAGCAATTCATAATTATCTGGGATATTGTATAAGAACTATGTCTGTGACCTTCCAAAATGCAAAAGTTGTACAACAAAGCATAAATTTCCTGAAGAGATATAAGATGTTTCCTACTGGAGCTGAGCTTTCTGTATTTCTTAGTTTATACTTTCAAGAAGTTTTAATGTTTGTTTCTTATATCTGTTATTATGATGAATTTACATTTGTGTTTTGTTCCTGATACATTTATTTATTTTCTTAGCCCCTAATCATAGCCTCCCAGAGATCTGGAGTCATGTACACAAACCACCAAGAAGGCCTGGTCCTTTCTCACACTCCAGGCTGGCTCAGCAGCCTCATGCCTTCCCCATGGGTTGAAGTAACAATGAAGATTTCCTAAAATAAGTTTAAAAGTGGTATAATAAAAATGCTCTGAGTCACATTATATTCTTAAAAATATGCAATAACTTCTGCTGTACAAGGAGCCAGTGCTTCCAGCTATGTCCTTTCTTATGAATTCCCAGGTCCAGTAAAAATCAGAAGTTGGTATTTTATAAATTTCTCCCAGGATTAAGGGACATATCTTGAAAGAAACAAAAAGAAAGCTTACATAAAAGTCCTGCTATATTTTAAAATATACAATTTGGAGAATAATGAATATGTAGAAATACTACTTTGCCCAATTTTTGGGAAAGGGGCCCAGATATAGTCCTGAACTATAGGTCATAAGCATTTGCTCAGACACGCTGCTCGGGTATTGTAGTAATTTGCCATATATCCTTCTTTATCTTTTCTGAATAATTATCATATTAACCAAAGTAAGGCATAGTTTACAGAGAAGGCAAAGAGATAATTAAGAAAATTTGAAATTTAGGACTGTAGAATTTTTATGCTCTTCATTTAAAAATTTAAATAAAGTTGAGACCACAACTAGATTTCCATAAGATACTGGTACAAAGGATTTACAAAGGATCATGCAACAAAATATCATTGCCCTGAAATCAGAAATGAGGTAACACAAGATCTCTCTGAGAGTCTTGGAAATGAGTGCAGGTCAAGAGCAGTGCTTTTGTCTTTGCTTCTTATTGGTGCTGGCATTCAATGACCTCAACCAATGGCTCAAATAATAAATCGATGATCTTTCAGTTCTGAAGATCAGAAGCTCAGAATGGGTCTTCAAGAGCTGACATCAAGTTGTGGGTACAGTTGAATTTTTCCTGGAGGCTCTAGAATGTATACTGTTCCTTGCTTTGCCCAGCTTCTAGAGGCAGCTCACATTCCTCTGCTGATCGCTATGCCATTCCAACCTCTGCTTCCTTGTTAACTCTCTGACCATTCTGCCTCCTTCACCGGGACCCGGGATTTATGTCGAACCTATCAGGCTCAGTGTGTAATCCAGAGTAGTCACCGCATCTCAAAAGCCTTTGTTTCGTCATATCTGCAAAGTCTTTTTTCCCATACAAGGTAAAATGTTTACAGGCTTTAGGGATTAGGGTGTGGAGATATCCAGAAAACTATTATTCTATCTACAACAGTGTTAGAGAAATGCTAAATATTGTGACTCTACAAGTTGCTTGAGTACCATTCTCCACAGAAATCCAAGAGAAATTAATTTCTTTTTAGTTTATTTATTTATTTTTATACCTGTTCATTATTAATGAAACATGAAGATATTTCTACACACACACACACACACACACACACACACACACACACAAATAAAATCTGCTGCTAGCAGTACTGCACTAAATGAAGGATTTGCTAAGAAATATTCTAATTCTTAGATTCTTCAAAATCCTGGACTGATTTCTCAAAGGGATTCTGTAGACAGACCTCTTTCATTTCTACTGCAATTTAATGTTCATTGATTTTTAAAGCAAATATACTAGAAACACACAAAAATATTTTTTGAAGATTTCTGTCAGTTTTTATACTTGGTCTTGTGGATTTTTAACATGTTAATTTTGTCTTATGATTAAGACTCTCTTGCTAAGATGGCAACATTGAGAAAGCTAATTTTTTAAAACTTACAGGGCTAAATATGGATATAAGGAATTTCATTTTTATATCTGAATTAACACAATGCAAGAACGTAGTGTGTGGGAAACCTGAAGTTGAAAACGTGGGAGCCAAGAATTCCAGAGATGATTTCACATTTTCTAAAATCATGCAAGTGATGAACCTCAGGCAGAGATTTTTCAAAGAAGCTGTGATGTATGGGCTGGAAGGGGGCAAGGGAAAAAGGTGTACTGTAGCTGATGTGTGACACACTGAGAAGGTAGAATAGGAAGCCTCTAGAAGGGTCGAAGGATAGTTGGCCTGCTGGGCAGAGGACAGGGAGGCAGGGTAGAGCCTCCTCTTCCCGTTGTCCCTCCCCTAGCCTCCGTGGTAAGGAGCCCAGAGTTCTGTGGTCCAGCCTGGGCCCTACTTCCTGCTCTCAGAGCTATGTTGCCCCAGGGTAACAGTATAGTTCAATTGATGGAGAATCTTTTTCCTTCTAAAAAGCTGATTGGGCTCCAGCTCCACTGTCTGAACCACGAACGTGATCCTTGCCCTAGTGGTGTTTTTGCACTGTTACTAACACTTTGGCTCCAGGGTAGCTCATCCATTCACCACCACCACCACCAGAGAAGAAGAAAAACCTCAAGAAGTTAGAAAATCCTCAGGCCACGCTCAATAAGAAGCAATTCTTTCCTCTATCTTTCCATTTTGCCAAATCACGTTAAGAAAGTCAAGAAGATAATTTGCAGGAAAGATCAATGCATCGTTCTCTTGGGAAAGGCTGGTGACTTCCAGACAAGATGGTGCCCAGGGAGCATCATTCACTTACTAGCTCTCTATAGGCCCATCAAAAAAAGTTGGGAGAAGCTGGAGCAGAGCGTGTGTGCAGTGGGCCTTAGGATGCATGTCTGAGGCTCTCGGAGCATCTATCTAGTGTGCCAGCAGTGACATGTGAAAACAAATTTCATGACTTCATGGTCAAGGAGCAAATTCTAAAAGAGCTAGGGACCTCCGGGGAAGCGCAGTCTCTGAGCACTGGATTGAAGTCCCCTTCTTACGGTACGAGCCTCAGAGCTAACCTTTTCCACTATTGTATTATCCTTGGGCACCTATCATGGTTTGGATTGGGAAAGTTCCACAAAAACTCATGTATTTGGATGTTATGAATTTTATATGGAATCATAACTGTTGGGAGATTGGGGCCTGGTTGAAGGAATGGATGATGGTGTATTGTAGAAGACAGGAGTATGGTAGATTGTAGATAGAAATCAGGTGTAGATTAGATTACAGGCATGTGGTGAATTAGAACTACATCTGGCAGGGACAGAACACTGAGGCTGGGCCTAGAAAGGGTGGACCACTGGAACAGAACCTGCAACACACACACACACAAACACACACACACACACACACACACACACACACACACACGCACGCACACACACACACACTCCACTTGATTTGACTTGACAAGACTTGGCTTCCTGTCTGCAACATCATGAGGAGTTGCCTCCACCTCCACTTCTACCTCTGCCTCTGCCATGTACTTGCACTGTTACTGGCTGCCGCTGAGTTGACTGTGATCCTCTGAAACTGTGAGGTAAAGTACACTTTTCCTTCCCAAATTTTTGGATATCAGGTATTGAGACACAATGATGCAAAAGTGACAAGGACAATACCCCAGGCCTTGTCTCCACCCCACAACTGTTGGCTGCCTACTGGCCCAGCAACGTCAGGCTTCGTGCACTTCACTGTACCATCCCAGTTGACTCCTGGACCCTTCCAACACGTGGTGCTCTTCTGAGTCCTCAGACGGTGAGTCCTGGGTGATTTCCTTTCCCACAATGCCTCAGAAACCTCATTGTGAGTAGATCTCACACTCAGGCAAGGAGAGGGTTGGGGTGCCTGTGGCATCAACACTGATGTCCAGAATGTGTTGGCATCAACTATCAGCAAGAAGGCAGAAATGTAGATGTGTAAGAGCAACCAAGGGGAGGAGTCAACCTTTCACATGGACTCTCTGGAGACTGTGTTCCAACTTCTGGGCAGTGAACAGGATTAGGTCACCCACAGCAATCCTGGATCACAAAAGGCAAAGCTAAGAAATTTTCTGCTCCTCGGTAGCTCTTTTGCGACAAAGTCTTGGGTGACCACGGGAAGCAGAAATGTAGGCAGCTTTTCTAGAGTCTCCCCATTCTGCACAGTGAGACTTTACTTATCACTAACTGGATGTCATGTGGCCCATTAGACTTTCCTTCCATTTTATTCAATGGCCTTTGTGATAACACTTCAGTACATCCACATTTCTCTGGCTCCCAGCCCCTGTGACACCATGGCATCAGATCCTAACCTCTAACTCCAACCTTGCCTTCACCCCAAACCCCAACTCTGACTCAGGTACATTCCCAAGGTTATCTTCCCTCATCTCTCCCCCTCTTCCCATTCAACTCGCCTCCAATTAGGGTCTGAGGAGGTTCTTGTCCTACAATCAGTGGGGACCAATTCCTATGCTACATGCTCATGAATACATAGAACTTGCAACTCCAAGGCCTTTACACTCTGTGATCAAAACCCCTCGGAAAGTCTCAGGCCACCAAGACTTGGGCCAGCCATGTCTCTGGGACCGTCAGTGACATCCTAGAAGACTTCATCAGGCTTGATCTCCAAGAGAACTTGGTGATCTACCTTTAAAAAAGGCTTGCATGAAGGCCGCCCCTCAAAATCCACCTGTCTTTGGACTAGATGGCATCTAGGGACTCCTTCCTGGATCATAAAACCTTCTGTCTGTGGGGAGAAGCACAGCATGGTCTGCTGTGAGCAAATCCTTTGTGTGCTAATGGCTTCCTCTTACCTAATACATGGTTTTCTCCTCAGAAATGGGTGGCTTATGTGTGTGTCTGGGGCAGGGAAAATGGTAGCAACTGGTTGTCCCTCTATTTGGATGTCAGAGTACCACCAAATACCCTGAAAAAGGTGTAAATTCTCTTTGCAGGATGTGGTCCTGAGAGTGAATAAACACTTCCACCTAGGAGGTCTGTGACTTCAGAAGTCATCCAGTATCCCCTGAGGTTATTTACTTTGGTTGCATTCCTGATACCCGCAGCTTAGGAGAATAGAGGGGGATTTCAGCTCCAGTTCAGAGGTCTCAGTCCGTTCATTTGCAGCTCTCAATGGCAGAAGAGTTGGTAGAGGACTTGGTGTAGGAAGGCTGTTTATCTCATCAAGGCCAGGAAGCAGAGAGCTGGGGCAAAAATACACCTTTCCTGTCCACACCCATAATGACCCACCCTATCCCACTAGGCCCCACGCCCTTTCGGCACAAGAAATCATCAATGGATCCATATTCCAAGTTCAAGAGACTCAGGGGGACATTCCCAAGCCACGCCGCTGCAGACATGAATACAGACATGTAGATATATCCTGGCCTCGCCCTAAATATACACCGACTTCTCAACCAACCTTCCTGCCTACCTTGGATCCTAATGCTTTTTCATAGTTAGAATAAAGAATTTGAAGGAAGAGAGAATTTCACAACCTTGCTTACATGGCTGTCACGTTGAGTACTGAAATTACTATACCAGAAAACAAGGAAAAATAAACTAACTAAAGAAGCAAGGGGCCATGGGGGCACACAGTTACAATCTGAGCTACCTGGAAGGCCAAGGCATGAGGACTCCAAGTCAGAGGCCTGCCTGGGAAACTTATTGAGATCTTGTCTCAGAATTAAAAAAAAAAAAAACACGTAGAATGGAGCAGCAGTTAGAGATAGGTCTCACTGGTAGGAGCATACACAGGGAGCCCTGCATTCAATTACCAGGTCTGGGAGAATGTAACCAGAGAAAACAATATGTATTATCATGTTTATTAGTAAAATTCTACACATGAAAACTGGTGGTAAGGATGGAGGAATAGAACAGCGGCTTGGGCATGGGCTAGAAAGCGCAAGGCCCTGAGTTCTACTCCCCCAGCACTACATAAGCTGAGTGTGGTAGACACGACTAAAATCCATGCACTCAGGAGGCTGGGACAGAAGGATCGCCATGAGGTCAAGACCAGCCTAGGCTACATAGTGAGTTCAGGACCAGTCTGAACTACAGATTGTTTGAGGAAAAGCAAGGAGAAAGAAAGAAGAAAGAAAGAAAGAAAGAAAGAAAGAAAGAAAGAAAGAAAGAGAAAGAGAGAAAGAAAGAAGAAAGAAAGAAAAGAAAAGAAGGAAGGAAGGAAGGAAGAGAAAGAAAGGAAAGAAGGACAAGAAAAAACTGATGACAACAAAGTACAACAAGAAAATCAACATTTAGAAAGGTGACCCTTTAAAAATAGAGCATTCATTCACCAAAGAAAAAAATCAAGAAGTAGCAATTACATATTTTAATGTCATCTCTTACTGTGTTTTATTGATGTTCAGTAAAATAATGTAGTAATCATATTTTTCTATGTAGCTTTTTCATTTTGAAGAATTTTTAGTTAGATCGATTTTTTAAATCCATGAAAAGTCTCAAGAATGTTAAATTCAATGATTAATAAGTTCTGGTAAATCCTATCTTCTGTGTTTATATTAGTTCCTAATGCTTTAGTAGAAAAAAAATGAAAGGGGCTCAGAGTTCCTTAGGTAAAAAGCACACATGGCCTAATCTTACAAGTATTAAAAACTTCAGACATAGAAAAGAAAGGAAATGCTCACTAGTGTTGGTGCTGATTAAAGCTTAAACAAAAAAGGGAGAGACCAGGGCAGGAAGATTAAAAATCTGAGACACACCTGGACAAGTTAGTGAGATGCTCTGTAAATTAAAATTTTAAAGAGAGGAAAAGCAAATGTAGCTCTCACTGCAAAAGCTTGGGGTTCAACCTCAGTACCAAAGAAAAAGCACAAGTGAAGATCTGCAGATGTTTCCTTGAGAGATTGCAACATTTGGACCAAAAAAAAAAAAAAAAAAAAAAAAAAAGGACTCATTAAGGTTTTAGCTGTAATTTAATTCTACCATCACTTGTGAGTCTTGAACAGAGAGATATGCTAATGTTAACACATGAACATATCATGCACTAATCAAATCCAACCACCCCCCCGTCCCCCGTGTATTCACAGACTCCTCGACTAATCACTAACTTACGTTCAGTCAAATTTGTTTGGCTTTCATAGATGAGAAAAACTAAAAATCCAGGAAGCCATGATGAAAGGGCCCTCGTGCACACATCTGTGCCTAGGTTAACCAAGCAATACCTCAGAACCGGTCTTCCAGGTAAGTGCTCACACAGGTTCCAGAGAAGGGTACTCATCTGACAATGTGCTTTCCATCAAAAACCTAGTGCCAGTCAGTGCCGGCAAATCCTAACGACTTCTTTGTTTATAAGATTATTTGCTTATTAGTTTTTGCTTCAAAACAAATCACATGCACTTTTATTATTTAATTTTATCATTTTATTTTATTTATTTTTTGGTCCTGGAGATTAAGCCAAGGATCTTCACATTGAGCTAGCTACACTCCCAGTCATTTATTTATTTATTTATGTTCCCCCATTTTATTGATATGTATAAGTGCAAAATTTAACGTTTACATTGGTTTTGGGCATTTTGTGCACATATATATCTAGTCAAGGCAACAAGACCTTCACCATTTTCCTTTCAATCCACCCCCTCCCTGCTCCCACAACCCAGCCCCCACTCCCCATTCCCTTTATTTTTCACCTGAAGTTCTGTGAGATAATTGTGATCTGGGATCTGGGTGTCTCATATCAGAGAAACTGTTCCATATTTCACCTTCTCCTCCTGACTCACTTCACTAAGCATGATGGTTTCAGGTTTCCTCCATTTGCTCACAAAAGCCTCCACGCTGTTGGACTTTATAGATGCAGAGTATTCCATTGTGTATCAACACCACAGTTTGTGTATCCACTGGTCTGTTGATGGGTATTTTGGTGACTTCCACATTTTAGCTATTGTTAGTTGTGCTCCAATGAACATGGGTGTACATGTATCTCCATTATGTGTTGTTTTAAACTCTTTTAGGAATATTCCCAGGAGAGGTATCGCTGGATCATATGGAACCAAAAGAGACCAAGAATAGCCAAAGCAATCCTGAGTAACAAGACCAAGGCAGGAGGCATTATAGTTCCAGACGTGAGGCTCTACTATAAAGCAATAGTCATAAAAACAATTTAGTACTGGAAAAAAAATAGACCACTGGAACAGAATTGAGGATGCAGAGACAAAGCCAAACACCCTCAAATACTTAATCTTCGACAAAGGAGCCAAAAGCAGACACTGGAAAAAGGACAGCCTGTTCAACAAATAGTGCTGGGAAAACTGGTCATCCACATGCAGAAGAATGAATCTAATCACACTCCTGTCACCATGCACCAAAATCAAATCAAAGTGGATCAAAGATCTAGACATGAAAAATGAAACACTAAACCTTCTAGAAGACAAAATAGGCAAATATCTAAAAGACATCGGGGTAGGCAAAGACATCCTTGACTAGATACCGAAAGCAAAAGAAATTATCCCCATTATTAACAAATGGGATCTTGTCAAACTAAAGAGCTGCACAGCAAAGGAAATTATCAACACTGTAAAAAAAAAAAAAAAGAACCAACAGACTGGGAAAAATATTTACCACCAACACCTCAGATAGGGGGCTTATAACCAGAATATACAGCGAAATGAAGAAAAGTAAGCGTGCCAAAATTAAGAACCCTATTGAAAAATGGGCAAATGAAATGAAGAGACAGTTCACCCACGAAAAAGTACAAAGGGCCAATAGACACATGAAAAGATGCTCAATATCCCTAGCCATAAGAGAAATGGAAATCAAAACAATGCTAAGATACCATCTGACTCTGGAGAGAATGGCCTATATCAACAAGTCAAATAGTAATCAGTGCTGGCAAGGCTGTGGGGAGAAAGGAACCCTCCTGCACTGATGGTGGGAATGTAAACTGGTACAACCACTATGGAAAGCAGTATGGAGGTCTCTCGAAAGATTGGAAATAAACAACCTCTTTATTTATTTTTGTGTCAGGGCCTCTTTAAGTTGCTAAATTGTCCAGACTGGGCTTGAACTTGGACTTCTTTTGCCTCAGCAGTACAGAATGCTGAAAATACAAGGTAATTAATACAACCATTTCTTTTAAAAAGCTTCTCCTGTCCCCAGGTTCTTTGGATGTACATGAGGTTCCCTTTAACACCATACTCCAGAGTTGAAATCCCTGATATTTCTGAGCAAAGTGGTAAGATGTGATTTCTCTGTCCTTCCTTGTAGGTTGACTTTGTGCTAGTAATTTTAGCTCAACACCTGGGAAATAACACTGAAGTGAGTAAACTGGCGAAAGGAGGCCACTGTCACACAGGAGAGTGGCCCAGACAACCAGGAAGGTGACATAGCACAGACTCGCAGTTTGCCTGCCAAATATGGACACACCCACAAGGAAACTGGGGACAGAGAGAGATGGAGGATAGGTGGATGCTCTACCACAAAAAAAGAAAAAAGAAAAAAGCTCCCAGAATGATCTGGGGGAGGGGGAGTGGGTCACGTCCCCAGTCTGCAGGGTGCAGCAGAAGCTGCCTCAGTCACAGGCCAGCTTGTACCAGCTGATTGGTTTGGAGCTGCGCCTGCGCTCTGGCCTCTCCAGGGGCTCAAACTGGAGTCCTTTCATTTATCTCATTCTCCTTTGTTAAGGTCCAGCCTGGCCTTTGTTAGCTCCTCAAGCCAGCGTCTCTTATCATTTTGTCTTACTTTCTAATTAAAGCTTTTTTCCTGTAAATTTGTGCTTGAGTTTTAATTTTCATTATTACTAAAAGCAAGAACCCACCCTAGCTGGTGACAGATTTCGGCGCCTGAATGTGGGGCTGTTCCAGCTTGCTCCAGGACCCACCCAGATCTGCTAGTTAAGATTGGGCACCATGTGTGGGTGACTCTGCTACCAAGGGCAAGACTATGCACGGGATGTACAGGGACACTGGAGAGCGCAGAACCAAGGTCCCCGTGGTCCTGCAGCAGCACCACAGCCAGATGAGGGAAGTCGAGCAGATGTGTGGGAGTGTGTGTCTGCTTTAGCTGAGCCCCCTTAGTGCAGCCTCAGAGTAAAAACACTCATGAACGTCCCCTCAGAGAGACAATGAAAGGACTACACATTCCAGCACTGGGTTCTCCATGTCTAGGTGGACACTGTTGTCTGCGTCTTGTGAACCATCCAACCATCCATTTGAAGTCTGCTTTTGAGCACTCCGGCCCACTTGCAAGACACCAAAAATAATTTGAGTGTGAGATCTACAAAAGACAAGTGTCCAAGAGAAGAACGGAGGCAGGATGCCACACCCAAATCACAGGAAATATCAATGAAATGCCAAATCACTTCGGGGACTGGGAGAGGGAGAGAGTAAGAAGGACCGGTGAGAAAAGAGGAAAACAATGACGTCAGCTCTTTGGTTTACAGTAGGCAGAAATTTATACTTCCTATTCCAAGATAGGCAACTGAAGTAGAAAAATGTGAACACAGAGATCACCTGCAGAATCCTACTCATCAGCCATAGGCTGGGACCCGGGCCCAACAGTCAGTGTTGAGTTTGGTATCCTGCTTTGCCAGTCTGTGGTACTGCGGTAATTTAGCACCAAAACGGAGTTCTGTGTTCTTTTTTAGACAACAAATCCTTTCCACTTACTCATCAGTTGACCAATGTATCTACCTATTGTCATTTATTTTGGTTTCAACTGGCAAATCATAACTCTATACAAGTGTGTGGGATACCATGTGATTTTGTTTACATGTATACAGTGTGGCATGATTAAATCAAGTTAACATATTAACTCAATTACCTATTATTTTTTATGGTGAGATTCAAATTTACTCTTTTAGTTATGTTGACATTTGTAATTCATTTTGGTGACTGTAGTCATCCTGCTGTGTAGTAGATTAATAGAATAATAATAATAGAATACCTGAAATCTATACACTTAAAGCAGCAATCCCCATTCCAGCTGTCCCCATCGCTCTGCCCGTCACCGCTTCACTCTTGCCCGTATGACATAGACACCAGCACAGACCCTTTGACTTCCGTGAGTTCAGCATTATTAGATTCCATTCCATTTAAATGAGATCATGTGGCATTTGTCTTTCTGCATCTGGCTTACATCATTTGGCATATCTTCCAAACTGACTCAAATAGCAAATGACAGGATTTCTCCATTTATAGATTTGAATATCAGTGTGTATGTATTGGGGGCAGTGTTGATTATAATAAGAACACCTAACTTGCAATTTTCCTAGCAAATTTCAGGTACACAGTACAATTGTGTTAATCATAGACTCAATGTGGTCAAGCAGATCTCTAGAATTATTTAAGCATTTTATATAACTGAAACATTATATTCCTTGAGTGTCAACTCCTTATTTTTCCCTGTTCTCGTTTCTGGAACCACTACTGTGCTCACTCCTTCTGTCTATTCTGTTATTTTAAATATGTCATATAATCAGTATCACGCAGGGTTAGTCTTTCTGCAACTGGCTTACCTTATTTAACATAATGTCTTTTAGGTTCCTCCATGTTGTTGCATATGGCAGAACTTTCTTTTTGGAAGTTCTGAGGATTGTTCCTAAGACCTCACACCCTCGGAGCAAGCACTCTACCATTGAGCTACATCACCAGCCCTGATTTTTACTCTTTTAAAAGCTGAATAATATTGTGTACATGTGTGTGTGTGTGTGTGTGTGTGTGTGTGTGTGCATGTGTGTGTGTGTTTGTTTCTGTGTGTGCTGCTCTTTTACACATTCACTGAAGGATATCTTCATTGCTTCCTTGTCTTGGCTGCTGTGAATAATGCTGCAATGACCGTGGGAGTACAGATGTTTCATTCAGATTATGTTTCAGTTCAGTTGGATTAATACTCAAAAGTAGAATGGCTGTACCACATTATAATCCCATTTTTAGCCTTTTGAGGAAATGTCATTCTGTCTTCCATAGTAGCTGCCTCTTCTCACATTCTCACTAGTAGTGCACAAGAGCTCCAATCTCTCCACAATCTCACCAATACATTTTTCTAGTTTTTTTCTAGTAGTCATTCCAACTGACACGAAGAAACACTTCCAAATTTTCCCTTCATATTTTTATGTTAGTTTTAAAAGTCATCATATTTCAAAGTTGGGGCAAATACTAATAATCTTTGGTAGACAATAGAACTTCAAAATTCAACAATTTGTACTAAAAATATGAAGACTACAAGTAAGATAACAGTTCACAGAATGGACTTGGATTTAGAATAACAAAGATTAACCCCAAATCCAAACCCTGCCATTTAATAATTGTGGACTAATTGGGTTTAGATGGAGAGTGTTCCCCCAAAGCCCCATGTATTTAGATATGATGGAATGCTTATGAAACCACGTCCTGTTAAGAGGTAGGGTCTGGTTAGAAGGGGCAGATTACCCGGGGTTTGAGCCAGGGGGGTAGATCACTGGGACAAGACCTGGAAGGGTGTATATTAGTTCTGCCCTACCTCCCTGACTTGGCTTTCTGTCTGCTGCGATGTGAACAGCTTCCTCCCATTAGGCAGCCACTCTATGCTTCCACTATTGCCAGCCACCCTTAACTGAACTGAAACCTTCTGAAACTGGGAGCTAAGTAAAATTTTCCTCTCCTAAGTTGTGGATGTCAGATATTCTGTCACAGCAATGAAAAATAACTGACACAGAAATGCTAGCACCAGAGAAGTGGGGTAGTTGCTGTCACTTTTCTCAAAAATGTGGTTTATAAGCCTCTAGAACTGGTTCGCAGAAGGAGTTTGGAAAGGTTTGAAGATGCTGACTAGAGAAGCCGTAGAAGGCTTGAGACAAGCTTAATGGGAGCTTCTGGTGAGAGCTCAGAAGACAAGAACGCTGATGGAAGTGTGAATTGTAAAGGCTGGTTCAAGAGGTTTCAGATGGGAAGGAGGACTCCGTTGCCAATTGGTCTAGAAAACATGCATGCTAACAAAAATGTGTCATGTCAACAGTTTGCCTGTGTTTTGGGTCTTTGCCTGAAATGGAGATAAAGAGCAATGGACTCCTTAATCTGGTGGAAGAAATTCCAAAGTAGCCTAGTGCTCAGGCTGACACACAAGTACTGTTTGAAGATTTTAGCCAACTGTGTGCTGAGAAGCTGGAGAAAACAGCAGAGAAAAAAGATAGAAAAAGTGAGAAGTTTTGCCACATACAAAGGTGGAGTAAAACATAGCACAGTTGGTAAAGAGATTAGCACTAAAAAGAAATC
The DNA here is from genome assembly GCA_004027205.1 of Ctenodactylus gundi. NCBI lineage: Eukaryota > Metazoa > Chordata > Mammalia > Rodentia > Ctenodactylidae > Ctenodactylus > Ctenodactylus gundi. Next base: position 95,636 of record PVKB01002963.1, read on the forward strand.
GAGCACTTGGAATCAAGACTGTTAGACAGAAGCCTTAGAGTGTCGAGGAATCAGCAAGACCCTACCCCTTACAGATTCAAGGGTGGAAAGGTAAAAGACGGCTCTGAGAAGTGTGTACCAGGGCAGGCTGCAAGGCCGAAGGAGGGAAGTATTCGCCAGATTAAAGGCACCTGGAGTTCAACCATCTAAGAATTCAAGACCACTATCGTGATTTTTCAAGGGACCAGACTACTGTTTGATTTAGCGGTAGACTTGGCATCATACACGTGGTTCTTGTTTCATAGGCATAGGCATGCAGAATCCAAGAGTTGTGGAGTTTGGAGGCTTCAGCCCAGATGTCAAAAGAAGGTCTTGAAGGCCAGGCTGTGTGGCCTGAGAAAGCAATTCATGAAGTTGTGAAGGGGAAGCCTAAGGTGCCTACAGGTGCGGTGGAGAACCCAGAAATTTGGAGACACCAGAAGTTTGGATTATCTGCTGAGGAAGGCCAGAGGCTCTAAGCAAAGCCAGCCCAAAAGAGAAGCCATGGTTGCAGCAGGGGCTGGGCTACCCAAAGTCTTAGGAGCTCATTACGTGTCACGGTTTAGCCACAAGTGTTCAAGAACTACAAGATATAATTAAGCTACAAGATTTAACTCTTGCCCTGCTGAGTTTAAAACTCATTTTAGTTTGATTCCTCTCTATCCTCCTATTCCTCCTTTGTGTAATGGGAATGTTTACCCTATGTCGTTGTATGTTGGAAATGTTTACGTTTTCTTTGATTTTTCACAGAAACTCACAGCTGAGAGTTTGTGTTGAGTCTTAGAGCATACATTAGACTTGAACTTTTTAGCAGGGCTGGAACTGATAGGATGTTGGCAACTGTTACAGAAGGACTAAACGCATTTTGCATAAGAAGATGGACGTGAATCTTTTGAATACCAGGGGAGGAATATTATGGTTTGGATCTGCAATATCCCCCAAAGGCCTCATGTATTTGGATGTTGTGCTGTTAAAAGACGGGTCTTAGATGGAAAGGATAGAATAGCTTGGGGCTTGACCTAGAACGAACAAGACACTGGGGCTTGACCTAGAAGGGGCAGCCTGCTGGGACAGGACCTGGAAAGCAAACGCTTCTGCACCCTTCCTTCCTGACTTGACTTTCTTTCTGCCACTTCATGAAGACTTTCCTACAGCCAGGCCACCACCATGTGTTTCTGCCATTGTCAGCCATCCTTAAATGAATTGAGACCATCTGAAGCTGTGAGCTAAATAAATCTTTCCTTCTCTATTTGGCAGATTGTGGGTATTCTGTCATAGCAATGAAAATACAACTAAAGCATGTACTATTTGCAAGTCACATCCTCCCTGGCTTTCTATCACAGACTAGCTACTGAAACTTAGAGAGACAATTTATACAAAAGATCTTTGGATTCTACAGAGCACTATAAAATAGAGGAAATATATATGATTATAATAGATACTTCTGTCAATTATATGTGGCTTTGGAATATACTCCTACATTTTGTTTCTGTTTCCATTGAATTTTGTCTAGTGTACAGAGGGGTCAAGCGTAATCTGCAGAAAAAATAATTATTTTTATCAATCCAAAAAATTCTAAATATAAATTCAAACTGTGATTCAATAGAATATGAGATAATTTGCTGAACTGAACAAATATATATTGAGGTCTTAGTATACCAGTTGGTAAAAATTAATAGATGTGTCCAGGATATTTTCTTTACTCGCAGAGATAAGAATTAAAATTAGAAACAGAAATACATAGAAGAGGAGAAAGAGGGCGAAACAGGAACTATGAGTACATTTATTTGGCCAATAAATGTTATTAAGCATTGGCTTAGAGTTAGGTGTGTCCAACCTGCTGTCCCTCTTTTGCCCATGATTTTTAAAAAATGTTATAGTAAAAAATTTGAGAAAAATAGTTTTAGTGTTTATGTGCATTGACTATGTTACATTTATATTTTGCATGTGGCCAGGACAATTCTTTTTCACCCAAAATAAGGGCAAAACAAAACAAAACCAGGCATAAAATACCCAACAGGCTGCCTTCCCAGGCTCTAGACAGTGTGAAACTAAAGTTGAGTAAGGTATACAGGTATCTGTGGCCTGAAGGAGTTTAGAGTTTACTGAAGGGTCCGAATATCTCACAAATAAATTCAGTAGACTACCACAGATGTTACTATCCGCAGAAGCAGCTTCTCATGGACTATAGGACTTGGCACTAGATTTCAAACATGAACTCCAGACTTACGTGCTCAGTAATCTACATAAAATCTCAAAGAAGACATTCAGTGCACAGCTCAAATATGTTCAAAACTGAAGCTTTCACTCTCCCTCTAACACTGCTCCTTCCGCTGGATTCCACATGGCAGGAATTAGCAACCCAATCTCCCAATGGCTCAGGCTGAAAGTCATCCTGAGCCCCACTCCTCTCTCTCTCTCTCTCTCTCTCTCTCTCTCTCTCTCTCTCTCTCTCTCTCTCTCTTCTTGTGCGTGTGTTCCAGTCTTATGCCTTATACTTCAACATCTGCTGACTTGGCCTTCAGAACATGTCACAAACACAAGTGTTTCTTGCCACCTCCTCTCCATCTAAACACCTGGCATCTTTTTCTGGAATAATACCAGCCTTTTTCTGGTCATTACTCTCCTCTTTACTGTCTTAATCGCTGTACCAAGAGAACAGAGATTTTATCCGTTTTGTTCAGCACTGTATCTTTAGTGATAGAATAATGAGTGAAATGAAATATAAGGTCTATAAATATTTACTGAAGTAATAAATACAAGAAGTGATTTAATTTCTACATGATTTTAAAGTAAGTCAGAAAAAGACACACAGAGAAGTTAATATTTAAGTGCCGTCTGGAGAGATGATTGAATGCCTCCCTTTACCCTGTGTCTATGGAGCATCGATCCTAAGGCATCCAGCAGGAACCACAACCAGTGCCAAACCCTAAGTGTATGGTGTTTTTCCCGAATGAACACATCCAAAGTAAAGTTTAACTTACAAATCATGCAGAGTGAGATACTAGCAACAGTAACTAGTAACAAAATAGAACAGTTATAGCAACCTACAGTATATAAGCACGGTACAATTTTGTACTTTGGGGCCATTTTCAAGTAAAATAAAGGTTATATGAACATAAGCAGTTCATCAGAAAATAAAACAGGTTGCTAAGTGACTGACAAGAAGACAGCAGAACAGCGTGGACATCCGGGACACGGAGATGACTCATGTCCCAGGCTGGTGGAGCAGAGCAGTGCAAGATTTCATCATGCTTATTGGAATGACATGAATTTTAGGATGTATAAATTGTTTATTTCTGGACTTTTTCATTTAATACTTTTGAATTACAGATGACTGCAAGTAGGACTCCAACTGTGCACAAGGAACACTGTGTGTTTACCCTTCTGTATGACCTATATGAGAAGGTCAACAAAAGCCCACCCAGCAGAACGATGGGCTCCCGCAGAGGCAGGATGACATCAACCATCCTAGCCGGTTCTCAGATGTCAACCAATCTGGTCTGTCCAAGGCTAATAAGTAAAGGAGAGGAGAAACAGGCAGGCAGATCTAGACCTTGAAGGAACTTTGGCTCTCGGGACTCGGGGCTGAACCCTGTTAACAATGAAGGCATATCAAAGAATTTCAAGTGACACAGAGATGTGCTCAACTTTGCATTTTTGAAAGCAGAATGGGCTGGTAAGTTCAGCCAAGCCTCATGAAGGAAGTTAGGCTAGAAACTGTTGCCTGTACCAAGGTTCAAAGCTGTAACAGTAGGCACAATGACGATATGAAAGACATTAAGAGGAAGAATTTATTTGGCATAGGACTGAAAGAAAAAGAACAAGCAGGAGGTCACCTAGATATCTGGCTTGGGTGACTGGAAGGCAGCAATGACATATGTCAAGATTAGGAATGCATTAAGAAGCGGTCTGTAAGGAGATACAATATGTCAGAGTATCTATGTGAAGTCCTTGCAAAACACCAGGCACATGAAAATTAGTAATTAAGGGGGATTTAGTAGAGACTTTTTATAAAGGTATGTGCTGAGTTTAGGGAAACCAACCAGTAGTGTGCTGCCCAGAGCAAGAGTAGAGATCTACTGTCACTGCTGGGCATGAGGTAGATGAACAGGGGGCAGTCTCTGGAAACCAGAGGGTCTCCCCAGAAACACTGGCTCCTTAGAGCAATGCCACCCACCTTCATGGTGCTGCTAAGAAAATAAATGCACTCTGTCTACTGGAATTCCCCACTACAGTTGGAGCCTCCTCTTAGCCAAACCCAGCCCAAAGGCAGGAGACTGGTGCTAACACAGTCCATGAAATCGAGCCTTTCCAGGAAAAGAAGAAGATGGGGATTGACAAGATTGGTTTCAGCAGGCAACAGAACCTATTGGCCTTCATTTTTGTTCCTTGGCCTCTATGCCTGTCCTTTGGATGAAAAACACTGTGCTCCCAACACAAGGAACATACAAAAGTCCTCTTCTTTGCTGCAGTCCTCTGAGGACAAATTCAGTCATACCTGCAGTGCAAACTTCTATGTGTATCAGTGTTCTTCCTGCTATGTGTGCTGTAGATACGTCCCTGGACCAGTCATGGTAATGCCTTAGTCCTTTTCTCTTTACTGGGACACAGTACCTGACACCACATAAGGGAGAAAATGTTTGATTTCATTCACGTATCATAAATCTCTGTCTGTTCATGGTCACTTGGCAATGATGACGAGGAAGAAGGATCTGGCAGACAGTAGCTGCTCAAGGCATTGCAAGAGGAAGGAGTGGGAGAGAAAGCAGGGCAGAAGTGCATACTTCCAAGGCACACCTTCAGAAATCTGCCCTTCCTGACCAGGCCCCACCTCCTAGAAGCATATGAAATCCACAAATCATCCAGAGCGCCCAAGCCCATGAGGCTTCTGGGGATGTTCCAGATCCAAACTGTAGCTGTAACGAATGATTATTTTTTTTTCTGTGTTAATGTGGAGAGTAACTTGAGCTTGGTATGGGATACTGTCCTTCTCTGTATCACTGGATTAGACTTGCTAACATTTTGGGAAAGATTACTGTACATCTGCTCAGGAGAGAAACAGATCTCTTATAATCGTGCATTCTGGTCAGGTTTTGAAGTTAATGTTATTCAGTATCATGAAGCATGTGATTCCCTTCTTGTTTTCGTATTTTTAAATTGGGGAGCAATTTATAAATGAAGAGATATTCAGTACTCAGCGTGGTAAGTTTTGATGATTATACCTGAAAGAAGTCACAGAACAGTTCTATCTCCTTTGTAATTTATCTCACATCTTTTTCTAGTCAACCCACCATCACCCTGAGGCAAATACATTCTGAATTTAACAGCTATATGAGTTTCACCTGTTTTTGATCATCATAAAAATGGAATTATACAGTATGGGACGCTTTACCTAGTGTAATGTCTGTGAAATTCACCCAGGTTGTTGACATGTTTCAGTAGTTCATGCCAACTTATTACAGAGTATAATTACATTGTATGAATGTGCCATGATTCACTCACTCATTCTTTTTTCACGGACATTATGTTATTGGCCACTACAACCCAGGCCACTCTACCAGTCACTGCATGGATATCCACTCGCATTTCTCTTAAGAAATTTCTAAGAGCAGAATTGCTAAGTCCATGTTGCACTTGGCGAGTAGCATGTAGTCAGTTTTTCAAAATGTCTCCAAGACTTTCCACTCCCACCAGCAGCGGATGAGTGGTTTTTGGGCACTTGTACTCTTGTGAACAGTTGGTATTGTCCATTTTTAAAAACACCAGTTTCATATCTATGAAATTATATCTCCATATATTTTGATGTCTGTTTCCTTCTATTAATAATGTTAAGCATGTTTATATGTCCTCAGTAGCAACTAGTTCAATTTTTATAGCTTCTGCATAGATCATTTTCTTATTTTTCTTATTTTATAGGTTGAATTATACTCTTTGCCAGATGCATATATGGTGAATATTTTATCCTTGGTGTTTACTTGTTGTCTTTCTTAATGTCTTTTAGATTAAACAAAAGTTTTTAATTTTGATAAAATTCTATTTAATGTTTGCAATGATTAGAACTTCTGTTTTTAAAGAAATCTTTGCCTTCCTCTTCTTCACTCCCTCAACTTTTTTTTAACTCTCTGGAATGCTAGATGCAAGATTGGCATTACTTCAATCTTTAGTATTTGGAAAAAACCTTCTTTAATATTTGGATACATCTGGGCCTGAAATTACAATAAGAATTAAATGCTTTGATAGGCCTGGAACTACTCAGTTTTTCTCTTTATTTTTCCCATGGCTTTAATTTTTCAAGTTTTTATTTATATTTTGTCCAAATTATTATAAGGCAATTAATTATAGCTTTTTTTTTACTTGACCATTTTTAATAGAAGTTTATCAGTTCTGTCGTCCATTTTTCCCAGAGTGCTATCAGCTTTGTTGATCTCCAGAATTGCGTCTTACCTTTGTATTTTGTTTTTATTTGCCTGTATTTTGTTACTGTTTTCACTGCTTAGTTTGCATGATGAGTGATGGGAAAACAGTGTTAGTGTCTCCACGATGATTTTGGATTTATCTACTTCACATTTTAATTTCTTCTATTTTTTAAAATTTTGGATTTTTTCTATGCACAAATACTAGAGCTATAATCTCTCCTTGCTAGATTTACCACTTGATCTTAGTAAAATGTTGAAAAACTTTTAATAATTTTTGTCTCAAAATATGTTTTGTCTAATATAGACTCAACAGTTTTTCTTTTAGTTAATGTTTTCTCTTTCCATCCTTTCATTTTCAAGCGTTACACACTAGTACTAGTAAGTATTATTATTGAATTTGGCCAGAATGTTCTTTTATTGGACGTTTTAGTCATTTTATAGCTTATAAATTGTGGATAGGTTTGAATTTATGTTGATGGCTTCTTTGTTTTCCATTTGGTTAATTTATGTTTTTCCTCTTTTTTCTTTCACTTTCACTTGAAGTAATTGTTTTTTATTCAATTTGTCCTGTATTGACTTGTTAATTTTAAATTACCTTATTTTCCTTCAGTAAGTATAATTGGCATCACTTGACTCTTAAGAGTTCTAGTATAAATGGTTACTTTTGACATTGTTCTGATAGTGCCAGAAACGTTTACATTGTGTTTATTAAGAATCATGGTCACATTACCATTGGCATGCATTTTTAGTTCTGCATATAATTTCAACCCTACCAGACCTTTAAATTGTTGTCTTGTACAGTCAGTATTTGCCTAAATTTCCATATGTTTTTCCACTATAGTCTTCCTTACTTCCTTCAACAGCTCTATGTTTTCATCTGGAATGATTTTTCTTGTGTCTGAAAGATTGACTCAATGTTCATTAGCACAGTCTGGTTCAGGCCGGTTTGTTCTCTTACTCTGACTTTGTCTGAAAGCAAGTATTTCACCTGGAAATAGAATTCTAGACTGCATTGTTTTCTTTAAAATTGTGGAAAGTATTATTCAACTGCTTCTCATTTTTCTTGTTTATGATGAGATGCAGCTCTGAGTTATTTTTGTGTGAAGAGAAAGAGCTTTCTTCAACCTTTGGATGCTTAGAAGATTTTAAGATTTTGATGTTAAGTAATTTAAATATAATCTGCCTCTTTGTGTTAATCCTGTTTTAGATTTACCAAGTCTTCCCACTTTAAAGTTCCCACTTAATTTCTTGCTGTAGATATGTTAAAATTATCCGTACTTGCATTGACTTTGTTCTTCTTGATCTATTTTCTTGAGCACCGTAATCACAGTTGTAATAAAGTCCTTGTCTGGTAACACCAATATGTTGATCACCTATGGCTCTGCATGTTTTCTCTATCGGTTGGAGGTCATCATTGCTTCTTTGCATTATTAGCAATTTTTGTATTTTTTCCCAGATATTGTATACTAACAAGCCATAGTGCATGGTAGCTTCCAGCAAGGAGTATGGTGTCTTTCCTCTGTGAGGTAAAGTGGGGTTCTAATCACCTCAGCAAAGTCATAAGTTGTTCTGAGTCACCATTGGGTTGCCCTCCAGTGAGTATCTTCTTCTGTCTGGTTGCCTCTGCTCCAGGGCATTAAATCTCTAGTCTTAAAATCCTGATGAGTCCCCATGCTCTCAATATGAAAAGACTTGAAGAAATTCATCCCTGCTCCACACAGATTCCAGTCTACATTTCCACCCTCCCGTCCTATATGTCCTCAAAAATCTATCAAAAATCTTGAGAGAGTAGCATAACAGTGAGGCTAAGACTTGTTTTCTTTCCCAAGTACAAAATTATCAGATATTTTACCCCACCTTTCTTTCATGTTAATTCTCCAGCCACTCACTGAGCACCAGAGGCCAGCAAAAGTCCCGTGGGAAAAGCCAGCAGTGCATCTGTGTGCGCGAGAGTGTCTATAGCGTCACATCAACGCATGTCTGCTTGCCTTTGTCACAAGCAGTATCAAGGGGTCCACCTGCTGAACAATGGAAGGGCATGGAAGAGCGGGGGACTGAGAAACGAGGTCTTCAACAGAGGCCTTGCAGGGTGGGAGTCTGCTTCCTAAACGGGTGGGTTGCACACTGATACGTGGCAGATAAAGGGCTTCCATCCCTAATTTACAGGTCCCGCCATCTTCTGGCTGGCACTCTTCTCAGGTGAGATCTAAGTGAGTTCCTTATACGTGTATGTCAGATTGGTTTAGGATTACGCTGGTCACCACTGCACAGCCATCACGTGCAAATGAGCCACTCACTCTCACCGTGACTTCTCCTTCTATCTTCATCATTGGCTCCATTTTTATCTATTGTCCTTGAAACCCAGGTTTCCTTTTAGTTTAGTAAGCAGGTAATAACTTTCCTTATAACGGTCTGGTTGGTCCAACCTTCAAAAATAGGAGGTTGTTGTTGGTATCACGTAGATATTTGTTGTCTGTATGAGTTATTTTAGACCCTGGACACAAGAAATGACTTATCAACCCAAGGTTGCCAGCATCCCAGCTACTATGGTGAGGGAAGGTAAGGCGTAAGTTATTATTCCCTTCTGTTTTCTAAATCATCTGGTGAATGAATCATTAATACCTAAATTCTCAGCTCCTCTGTTGGCTGGAGTAGGTAATCTCTTCAGGGTATTAGTAACAGTTCCATCAGGGATTGTGTCGTTGGGAATTGAATGTGCAGCACTGACCTCCCGGTATAATCCCAGCTTCCATTTTTCTGCTAATATAATACCTACAGCTAAATTGTTTTCCCCTGCTATCCTACTGATTGCATCTAACTGCTCAGATATGCCCTGATGGCATTGCTTGTGTATCTAACAAATCTCTGGTAGTTATAATAGATACAATTCATCCAATCTACATTTTTGTTAACTGTGAAATCCAAAACAATATCTGCTGCTATCTGATTCCTGGCTTTGAATTCATTAGGAATCTCTCAAGGATGCCCCAATATGGGGGTCAAAAGATCCACCAGGGTTATGAACTCTCTTTAATCTGAGTTAAGGTTGGCATTTGAGAAGGCTGAGAGGGTTGATACACCAGGGTGAAAGGAATAGCCACTTGGACCAGAGTGCACATTCCACTCCAGTCAAGGGGGAGGATCTCAGCCAGTGGCCTAATACAAAACCACCAGACATCCATTTAGGCTACAGTTAGCACAGACTGATTGCTTAATACCTCAAAATATCAGCCTTTATAACACTGAGACATAGTTCCCACGATCTTTAACTTTCTCTCCCACCTGGAGAGGCAGAATGTGCAGTTAGCATGAAGTGACTTATATAGTACCTTGAAACAATTATGACTGACCGTATTATACTGAGGCAAACAGTTTTTAAGAGTCATATTTGTTATACACAAAACTACAGAACGGTGATTTATATAACCAAACAGAACCTTAAAAAAGATTTTGGAGAAAGCCATAACTTATTAAACTAATACTTATCTAATCTTGTCAGATATTTAATACCCACTAGAACAACACAAAAAGTATTTTACCAAAAACAAAATCACTCTCTTAAAGTTAGCTTTCCTCTGTCACTGATAACAGATCAACCACTTAAGCTTTGTATCAAATTGATCTCTGAAGTCTCATCCATGAATCTTTAAGAAGCAGCTTGCACATATTTATTTTTAACAAAATCTTAATATTTTAACGCAATTCCAAATAACCCAGATGTTTTATCCACATACTTATTTACCTTAAGTAGATGACTCTATACCCTTTGTAAGAACTTAAAGCTTATAAGCATAGCCAACATTCCAAACCATTTTGTTGAAACATCTACTTTCTTAAGAGTCATATTTAAGGCCTACAAAGTCCATCTACTCATCCTGCCACATGACTGGTTTTACCCTCTACTTCTGAAGCAAAGTTTAGAATTTATGGCTCAGCAGTATGATTACCATTGTGCAACCTTATATTTAGCCTATCTACACATTTTACATAGCATTAATGCACTCATAAGAATTAAAAAATAATTATAGATCTTTCTAACCTGGAAAACATTGTTATTGAATCACAAATAAAACCACTTATACTTAGGCAGTGTCAGCTTAATAAACTTAACATTAGACAAAGCATCAAGCCTCACATTGTTTAAGACATATGTACATTAGTTGCTAACAATGTTTCTTTTAATTTCTGTGATTGGGGAACTACAGAAATCACCTCTACAATGAGAGAAATAAAAGCCAGTTATACTGGTGTTTTTTTCTTTTTCATTTTTGCATGAGGGTTCCCCCCCCCCCCCCACTGGTCCCTGTGCCCAAAGCCAAATGGAATAACCACAAATTAATAGAAAAACAAAAAAGATCACATTAGATATTACATGTATTAGCCAATATTTGATTTTTTTCAGGTACTTTAGGTTGGAATTAAAACACCTTGCCATTTATTATCTTTTTCTCGTCGCCTAGGATGTCTAGCATTTGCACAAAAATATTGATTGCAACCAAATGTTTCTAAAAAGTTTTTAAAACAAAACAAAGCAAAATCATGGTTTAAAGTACTCAGTCTTTATCAAGGCCAAATTTGGACCAAAAGACCGAAGATCTGCTAATGTGGTCTTTGGGCTGGATAAAACAACAGTATTTAATCACCTACTTTTTTTCCCCCCTTGCTTCCCAGCCTGTGAATTTCCCTGGGCATTCACTGTCCACCACACTAGAGGTTTCTTGCATGCATAATCCTTAAGGCACCCGACCCTCCTTTTTGGTAGTTTCTCTTGGCCCAGTCCCTTTGAGGCACTCAAACTCCATACGATAGGTTTCTCATGCCCCCACTTCTGAGACCACTCAACTCTCCATCACCATCCCTATACTGGAGGTTTCTCATACTCTGAGTATGAGGACCATCCTCTTAAAAGCTTACCAATCCCCTAAATGGACAACCCAGGGGAATGTTCAAGGGAAATCCTTATTTCCCCCTTTTCTTTGTTCCCTAGACCTAGAAATTTTATTTCTTATCCTCAAACAAATTAGTGATCTTAGTTCTAGGTTTGTTTGAAGTATTCAGATTTTTGCAAACTCCTATTCTTTCCATCCCTCACAGTTACTGAGGATTCCCTGACTCAAAGGTAGTACTGTATAGCCAATTTTCGCTTTCATACCTCAGTTCATGTACAAAGTTATCAGGTAAGCTGCGGTCTTCTAATTTTTATTCCAAGATCATCTTTAGCATCTCCAAATGTAACAATAACAGGTTTTTCATAGCTCCTCGAGAAGTTGGAACTCCCAAGCAGATCAGACCACATACAAATCTAGACAAGGCATGCCTCCCCCTCTACTGGGGTGGCCCCCTCTAGTGAGCATTTAAATCACAGACCACTCCCAAATTGTAAACAGTGTCAAGGGGTTCGCCTGTCCAAACAAAGGAAAAGTATGGAGGTGTGGAAAACAAAAAAAAAAGAGGCCTTTAATAACAGTCTTTGAAAAACATTTTTCAACAAATTCATGAACTCAGAAGAAATGGATAAATTACCTTACACATATGATATACCAAAACCAAGCCAAGAAGATACAGAAATTTGGAACAAAACAATAACCAGGGATGAAATTAAGGCCATAAGAAATGACTTACCAACAAAGAAAAACCCAGGACCTGATAGATTCACTGAAAAATTTTATTAGAACTTTAGGGAAGAGTTAGTGCCAATGCTCCTTAAACTCTTCCATGAAATTGAAAGAGAGGGAATATTATCCAAGTCGTTCCTGGAAGCAAGTATCATCTTAATTACCAAACCAAATTAAGACACAACAAAGAAAGAAAACTACTGGCTAATTCCCTCAATAAATATTGACGCAAAAATCCTCAATAAGATACCTGCAAACAGAATGAAACAAATTATTAAAAAGATCATACACCACGACCAAGTCGGCTTTATGTTAGCAATTCAAGGCTGGTTCAAAATATATAAATCAATTAATATAATACATCACACCAACAAAAGCAAGGACAAAAACTACATGATAATTTCAATACATGTAGAAAAAAGCTTTGACAAAAAATAATGCCCCTCTCTGACCAAAATTCTGATTAAAATAAGTATAAAACTACCCTATCTCAAGCTGATAAAAGAAATTTATAACAATCGTACAACCAACATCATCCTAAATGGGGAAAAACTCAAGACATCGCCCTTCAAATCAGGAACAAGACTAGGGTGTCCACTCTCACCACTCCTACTTAGCACAATGCTTGAAACCCTCACCAGAGCAATCAAGCAAGAGAGTGGGATAAAGGAAATTTGCATAAGAAAGGAAGAAGTCAAACTATCCTTATTTGCAGATGAAATGACCCTTTACACAGAGGACCCAGAAACTCTACCAGAAGACTCTTACCCCTAATAAACAAATTTAGCCAAGTTGCAGCATATAAAATCAATACACAAAAATCAGTAGCATTCCTCTACAGCAATAATGAAAACACGGAAAAGGACATTAGAAAATAATTCCATTCACAGTCTCACTAAAGGAAATTAAATAACTAGGAATCACCTAATCAAGCAAGCAAAGGATCTCTATGCTGAGAACTATAGTACTCTGAAAAAAGAAATTAAAGAGAATTTTAGAAAATGAAAAGGCATCCCCTATTCCTGAATAGGCAGAACCAACACTGTCAAAATGGTCATACTACCTAAACTTATAAACAGATTCAATGCAATCCCAATCAAGACACTAGCAGCATTTTGTACAGACCTAGAAAATAAAAATCTGAAAATCTATACAGAAGCACAAGAGGCCTAGAATAGCCAAAGCATTCCTAAGCAACAAAACAAAAGCAAAAGGCATTACAACATCAGATATCAAAGTCTATTACACACCAACAGTGATAAAAACAAATGACATGGTATTGGCACAAGAACAGACAGGTGGATCAATGGAATAGAAGTGACGATGCAGAGACATTGCAAGTACCTTCAGCCATTTCATCTTTGACAAGGGGGCCAAAAATATACACTGAAGTGAAAGTAGCGTCTTTACCAAATGGTTCTGAGAAAACTGGCTAACCACATGCAGAAGACTGAAACTAAGTCCGCAGCTTTCACCGTGCATCAAAATCAAATCAGAGTGGCTCAAAGACTTAGACATTAAACGGAGTCACTGAACTTACTGGAAGAAAACCTAGGCAAAACCCTCGAAGACATAGGCATAGGCAAGGACTTTCTCAATAAAACACCCAAGGTACAAGAGAAAACACCAAGAATTGACAAATGGGACTATATGAAATTAAAAAGCTGCATCGCAAAGGAAACAACCAACAGAGTGAAGAGAACACCCATGGAATGGGAGAAAAAATATTTGTCAGCTACTCCTCAGACAGAGGAATGTTGTCAAGAATATACAAAAACTGAAAAAAAAATTTAGACCATCCAAAACAAAGGATCCAATCAAAAAATGAAAACCTAAAATGAATAAACAGTTCTCTGAAGAAGTCTCAATAGCCAATAAATACATGAAAAAATGTTCGATATCTTTGGCCATCAAAGAAATGCAAATTTAAAAACACTGAGGTTCCATCTAATGCCAGTAAGAATAGCTGCTATTCTCAAAAAAATAAAAATAAAACCAGCAAATGCTGGCAAGACTGTGAGGACAAAGGGACCCTCCTACATTGCTGGAGTTGCAAACTGGTACAACCACTGAGGATAGCAGCGTGCAGATTCCTCAGAAAACTGAAAATTGATGTTTCATTTGGCCCAGCTGTGTCTCTTCTGGGGATCTTCCCAAAAGAGTTAAAGTCATCACACTATAGCGATACCCGTATGCCCATGTTATAGCAGCACTATTTATAATAGCCAAATCTTGGAACAAGCCAGTATGTCCAAGTACAGATGAACAGAAAAGAAGATGTGGCATATATACGCAATTTGGGTCCTTTGTAGGTAAATAAATGCACCTTGAAAACATGGTGCTCAGTTAAATGAATCAGATCCAGAAAGTTAAATATCATGTGGTTGCTCTAATATAAGAAAAACAAGCCATTAAAAACGTAAATCATATGGAATAAAGTAAGAAGATGATCATGTGGAAAGGGAGAGGTGGGAGGTTAGCGGGTGGGAAGGGGAGAGGGAGGTGATAGGTAAAATTTTTTTAATTTTTTAAAATGAAAAAGCAGACTTGTAATATGAGTGTCCACTCCCAAAATGGGCAGGTGAGAGTTTCAATGTAAATTCAGCCAATGGGAAGTGTTGTGGGAACTTCATGGTAAGAGGAGACCTGGGAAGGGACCACTCTTCTCCCTCCTTTTCATAGGCTGATCTCCTCCGTGCTCTGAGATTCCCAGGATGCCCCGTCTCCTCGCCCTTAGCTCCTGCTCTGACGTCAGCATCTCCCTGGTTTGCGGTCAGTAACAGCATCTCCTCCCTACACCCACCCTCTCCCTACCCCAGACCTGAGGACAGTACTTCCTTCCCTTACTGGCAATCTCCGAGCTGCCTCGTCTCCCCGGCCTGCTCCCTCAGCTTTTCCATCATCGATGTGACCAATTCCCTGTGTCAATTCCTTTCTCTCTGAAACCATAGTAGTTTTCATTTTCCTCGGTCGATCTTGACAGATCTGCATTTCCAGTTACGAAACACTAGTGCTCCAAGGGGGAACAGCATGTCAAAATCAAATGTATATCATGGAGGAAGGTGAGAGGAGAAGGGGAATGATTTAAGAGCAAGTGTTGTCGGGTGAGGGGTTCCACTGAAGGCATGTTTTTCACAAGACTCATCCTAGCATCATGCAGTGAATGAATTATCAAAAGGGAGACTGGAGGAAGAAGGCTGAGTCAGGAGGCGACAGTCGTAATTAGAGAAATGAGGATGTGATCGGGCATCGCGGTGCAGACAGGAGAGGAGCGGGGAGCTACCTACGAATAAGGAGGAACAGAATTTGACTAGTAACAACTGGAGGAACGTGGAGGAAAAGTCACTTTCTCCTCCTCTTTTTTATTTCTGTTTGCATAAGGAGTGTCACAAAATAGACATTTTTCTGCTTCTCTCCTGTGGGAGTTCCCCTTTGAATTCTTAGAACTGCGCTCTAATAAACCAGGTGACACATTAGGGAATTTCCGTGTTCCCTTTCAAAACTTTGATAATTGAGCCCATAAGAAACATGATTGAATTCATGTCGCACTCGTGAATCAGGTTAGTACTACTGTACCAGAGATAAATGAAACCTCCATTTGGTTCATAAGTTTATTGAGGCTGACTGTACAAAGGAATCCTTGTAGGGCCTAGACATATCCATTATAAAGAAAATGCCAGAGTCGCTACTACAAAGCACAATTTTTAAAATTTATTACTGTGTCTTCAGAACCAGTTTCCAATTATTTATTGAAATTACTTCAGGAAATTGAAGTAAAATATAAAAAGAACAAAAAGAACAAAAGTAGATAAGAGCCATTTGCAGTCCAGCTAAGAAAGGAAGGAAAACGGGCACTCTGAGGAGAATAGGCTATAAATCTCTGTCAAGGTTCTTAAAGTTTGAGAGTTGAAGGTCTGTTGTTTACAGTTTGTCTCTGTTGGTAATGAACTCTTGGGAAAGGTAGTTAGGAAAGGTGAAGAAAAGGAAGGGAGCAGGCAGAAACTCTAGTAATTGTTATTTTCTACTGTTAATGAGCTGAAATCCATTATCATGAATGTGCTAGAAAGTCTGGTTCCCTTCTGTAATGACAGCCTGGAGAATGGGGAAGGGTCAAGGAAGAACAGCCCTTGGGCTCAAAGGCCTGAGGTCAAATCCTGAGTTCACAATTTGGTACTGTTACTTCTGCTACTAATGCTGCCAATTACTCAGCATCTCTGTGTTTCAGTCTCACCACCTATACAGTAGAATATCAATAGCAAAATTGAAAACAATTCCACTTGTAATAGTATCAAAAAGGATAAACTACTTGGGATTAAGCAAGGAAACAAAGGGCTGGGATGGTGACGGTTGTAAAATCTTGCTGAAAGAAATGAAAAAAAAAAGTACAATTCAATGGAAAGGCATTCTGTGTTCCTGGGTTGGAACACAATATTGTTAAGGTCTTCATGTTCTCTGAAGTGGTCTACAGATTCAACACAATCCTCGTGGAAAAATCTCAGCATTTTTTACAGAAATAAAAAAATTCATCCTAAAATCCATGTGAAATCTCAGAAGATTCCAAGGATCCCAAACAATTTTGAAAAAAAAAATCAAATTTGGACACAACTCTTTCACTTTATAATTCCAGATTTTGCTGTAAAGCCACAAGAATGAAAGCAGTGGGGTACTAATATGAAGACAAGCATATAGGTAAGGGAAATCGAATGAAGGGCCCAGGAATGAATCCTCTCACGTATGGCCAGATGATTTTTGGCAAGTGTGCTGTAGTCACCCAACAGAGAAAGGGCAGTCTCTTACAATTGGTGTCAGGAAAACCGCACAATCTTATGTGAAGAATGGAGTAAGCCGAACTTGATGGCTCATGCCTGTAGTCCCAATCTTCAGGGGGCTAAGATAGTAAGACCACTGCAAGTTCCAGGCCAGCCTGACCTACATAGCAAGACTTTGTCTCAAAAACAAAACAAAACAAAACAAAAAAGAGGAAGAAGAAAGAAATGAAGCAGGTCTTACATAAAATTATACTAAATACAAAAATGAACAAAAATAGGCCAAAAGTCTAAATCAGAGGGCTAAATCTATGTATGCAGCTCTTAGAAAAAGAGCAAGTTGAAATCCATGTGAAGCTTTTAGAGCCAGTCCCAGAACTAGGCAAGTGGTAAACCCCTGCATAGGTCACAGGGCAAAAGACAGGTCACTAATCTTTTTCAGAAGTCCAACAGACAAGCGAGATGTTCCCAACTTTATGTGAAAACAAGACCAAATTATTAGGGCAAATCAAGTCAAAAGACACAGAAGCCACTGACATCACAATCTCTTAAAGAACTGAATTAATTCTTACAGTCTGTACTGCCACTGGTGTAAAGCCCCTCACCAGTATCTGAAAGTCAATCCCAGTGAAAAGAAACGTACCACTCCACTACCTGCAAATTCTATGTACGTGCCCGACTCCTTAAAGTGTCTGCTTCTTCACGACATCTGCTTTTGCATCTGGTTTCACTCTTCCAGAGTTTTTCACTGTATTTGAAGATCTCAGTCAGGATCCTTTGGACAGATGGAGTTCAGTTCACCATCAGCAAAAGATACGCTCAGCCGGAAGCAGATCAGGACTGGGCAGCAAAGCTCTTAATAAAGAAGCTAACACCCAGCCCGTCAGCATTGGTGAAGCTACAGGGAGGTGACAGTCCTCTCTCTTGTTCTGCATGTTTCATAAAATACATAGAGCTTTCTGTGAGTAAGGGAACATTGAGACGATGATTGGGACGGGTGAAGGACAGTCTAGGACCACTGTCTGTAAGAAACAGTCATTTATATTCCAAGGTAGGAGAAAACACTAAGTGGAAGAAGGTTTAAATCTGTGTTCAAGTGCCCATAAGACTGATGTTGAGAAGGAAGAGTCTTTTGCTTTTAATATTACAAATAAAAGTCAGTGTATTTCTAGAAGAACTACAAAAATGGACCAAAAGATGCATCTTATGTATGTTTCTTTAGAGTTAAGAACTGAGATAAATTTGTAGAGGTTAAGAGTATGTTATGGTTTGGATCTGGAATGTCCCCAAAGCCTCAGTGTATTATATTTGGAAGGCGATTTGACTGTGGGAATTAATTCAATGCTGTAAAATGATATGAGGATTTCATGTGTTATTAAAAAAAAAACAGGGTCTGCTCAGGAGTGGTGGATCATTGAGGCTGTGGTGCAGCGCCAAGGGTTTGGCCTGGAACAATTTATTCTTGCCCCCAGCTTCTTCTCCACCCCTGTCCTTCCTCATGAGCTACTATGAACAAGTCTCTCTTAGGCCCTCTGCCTTGTCACTGTTGTGAGCTGACCATGAGTGGACTGAGATACCTGAAATGTGAGCTAAACTAAATCTTTCCTCTTTTAAGCTGCAGGTGTCAGGCATTGTGTCCCAGCAATGAGACAGTGACTAAGAATGACACAGTCACAGGCTTAAGTTAAGAAAGACCCATTGTAAAAGAAGAACCCAAAAAGCATTGAGTTTCTTTGAGTTTTTTCAAAGATCTAAGCTTCCATCCTGTGCTAGAGTTCTCTTCAAGAAAGTGCACATAGGTAAACATAGTCCGATTGTACCCACGGCCAAGATCCTGTTACTTCAATGGTTTCTCAAAGGTCACTTCTTTAGCTTTACCAGGATTGTGAGATACTGTGCCCTGGATCTAGCTCCTGGCCCGCAAAGATTATCGTGTTCCCTCATTGGAAGAAATCCCATTTGTACCCCTTAGAATTAGAATTGATTTGATAAAGGAGGAGTTGCAAAATACCCTATGCCTGGGAATACCTCATAACCTTCTCATGAGAGACGATGCTAACTTCATAATTTAAACTTTTACTTTTAACTGGTACTCCTGTACTTATTCTGATTTATATTTTTGGCTAGAGATTTCTAGAGGCTTTAAGCAGACAGAATTTCATCCCAGATATTGTGAACATTTCCAGTTCTTGCAAATGTGAGGAAGAGACAGACAAACTGACCAAAGTTTCCTCTGCCACATGTGGACCAGATAAAATAATGCCATGGCATAGGTTGAAGCAGTGTCACCTGACTCAAAAATGGCATGTATCCTGTCCTTAAACACCACTTCAATGTGTTCTGGCCAGGTCCCTGTTGATCATTATGCAACATGAGAAGGAGGCATCACTGTCACATACCCACCAGCGTACACAGTGCACGGGCATTCTCAGTGCTCACTTGCACAGGTCAAGGGTAACAGCTGAGTTTCAACGTGAAAACAAATGCCCATAATACACATGCCTGAAAGGGGCTTGTCATTCTTTTATGTCTCATTTAGAAAAACTCTTTTAAAAAACATAAAAATAAAGCCCTTGTAGAGAATTGACTAAGAGGGAGAGTATTCGTGGAGGAGTAGGCTAAAGGCTCTGATACATACAACAGAGATGCTCTGGTCTTTTTTCTCTGCCCCACCTGCACAGCCCCAGCATATGTTCAGGCTATAGGCAATTAGTTTTCCTGTGTCCTCATTTTTTCAGGAATACAGGTCATAAGATGTTGATGTTGCAGGCCTATAATCCCTGCACTCTGAGAGGGCTAAGTCAGGAGGACTGCAAATTTCAATCTAGCCTAAGCAATTTAGCTACTTATCTCCAAAACAAAGATTAAAAATGGACTGAATGTAGCTCAATAAGAAGACTCCAGACCTTATTTTCAGTAATATATATATATATATATATATATATATATATATATATATATATATTTACTGGATGTAATAGTACATATTGCCACTTATTCCCCCATTCTAGGCCTTAAGGAGAGGTGATAAGTCTTACATTTCTTCTTTTAATCTCATTAAGCCACTTCAATTAAGCCCTTCATAGCTCTTGCTCATAGCTCAGAAATGTCTCTGACTTTTGCACCAACCAAGGAAAATCAAGATAACTACGTGTGTGTGTTCACCGCTTAAGCTTACCATGAGGAACTCAACAAGACTGTTAGTATGTTATACTACTAAGCCTCAAATTTGGCAAAGGACAAGACGCTGCCCTTGGAAAGTCAAGGCCTCTGATATGGTATCGGATCTATAACAAGGAAGTTCCAAGGTTACCTCCATTTCTGAGGCTTTTATGGCATTTCTCTGTTGATAATTTACCTTAGTTGCTATCTGAGTGAACTGCAATGACCCAAAAAGACAAAGCCAAGAAACTGATGATTCAGCCTTCTGAAGGACCGTCTGGAAAGCAACTCCCCTAGCAGCACTGCAGCACTTCCTACTGCTCTCCAAGCTCTGTTTTGGGGGAGAGGGCTGAGTTCCTAGAGTTGCCTTATCCTTCCTCAGTTGAAGTTAATGTTAGAAAACATTTCTGTCACCTTTGCTTCCTATCTCACCTAAAAAACAGATTAAGCTAACCATGCTGTCCTCTTGTCACTCGTTAACAGTTGCCTGTAAAATCTTTACTCTGTATCCGACACTGCATGAGATGGTAAGGATGACCTACACAGAATACATACAGTAGGTGTGCTTCTTGTCTTCTTAGCATTTGCTCTAGACAAAGAAATTTTTGAGCAAACAAGGAAACAGTGATTAGCAGTGGTAAATTTAGGAAGTAAGATAGCTGAGTAGACGGATGGAGAATTATCAAGATGGATGATCAAAACCCGAAGGACTAGAGTTTAAGGTGTCTTAATGGGCATCTCCAAGAAGAGGTTCTAGGGACGAAAGGAGTTTAGCCTGTGTGAAGGCCCTTGGGCAAGAATGAAGGGATTTTAATGCTTCAACTCAAACTGTGGCCTGCAAAGGTTCTGCAGTAGCACCCTGAAGGAGGATTAGAGAAATTCAGAGTCCCAGACTTGCTACGAATTTACTGAGTCAGAAATCTCATTTTAGCTGGCAATGGTGGCACACATCTGTTATGCCAGAACTTGACAGGCTGAGCTAGGAGGAATGTGAGTTCCAGGCTAGCCTGGGCTGTGTATTGAAACTTCTGTCTAAAAAAGAAATGATACTCAATGGCTCAAAGTGAAGTGAGTCAGTCAGAGTGCTTTGCCTAGCTTTTCACCCCTATAACAAAATGCTTGTGGTGAAAGTCAATTTAAAGCAATAAAGAGAGCTGGAGGAGTGGCTCAGTGGTTAAAGCACTTGCCTGACCAGAGTTCAATTCCCCAGTACCACATAAGCTGGGCATCGAGTTGCACAGCTGTAATCCCAACACTCAGGAGGCTGAGACAGGAGAATTACTGAGAGTCCAAGACCAGCCTGGGCCAGGGAGTGAGATCCTGTCTAATGAACAAAAGAAAGGAAGAAAGAAACAAAGAAAGAAAGAAACAAAGAAAGAAAGAAAGAAAGAAAGAAAGAAAGAAAGGAAGGAAGAAAGAAAGAAAGAAAGAAAGAAAGAAAGAAAGAAAATTTTGGCTCATCAGTTCAAGGTCTTCAGCGCATAGTCCGCCTGTCTCCATTGTTTCTAAGCCTGTCTGCAGACAGAATATCTTGGCAGAAGAATGAGAGGGGAGAGATCCACCCCACCTTGGCAATTAGGAAGCAGAGATAAACAGATAAAGAGGCCTAGAAAAGGGACCAGGGAGCAGATATGGTCTCCAAGATCATGTTCCCACGACCCACTTTTATCAAGTGGGTCCATATCCTTCATCTTCTCTTAATAATACCACCACATTATGATTCTTTTGTGGATTAATTCACGGATGAAGCTTGAATTTCTGTAACCCAATCACTTCCACAAAGCCTATTGGCAACCTAACCTTCAATACAATCAGCTTTTGGGGGAACTCTTTGAATCCCAGCTAACACATTGAAAAAAGCGTGGGTGCCAATTTGAGGACACATTGTAACCCCCTGGAAAGGTTTAAGAAGTCCTGGTGCGGCTGCCTAGGAGCGGACAGGTAGAGTGCACGTGGGTCTGTGAGCAGTAGAGCCTCGTGGAGGAGGCGGGGCCTACCAGAAGCCAAATTTAGCTGCCTAGGAGTGGACCAGTAGGGTGGGCAGCCAGCCTGTGCGCCGCAAAACCTCGCTGCGGTTCCAGGGCCTGGCTGGACTTGAGTAGACCTACGGGACTTGAGTGAATATACGCACCGCCCCTCACCATGTTGGTCAGCATGGAGGCTGTGCTCTCACAGCACTGCACAGAGCCCTACTAGGGAGAACCACATAGGGGAAGCCAGGGACAGACAACCAGAGACAACAGAACCATGAGGAAATGTGGAAATAAATCTCCTTCAAAAAGTCTTGACATACCAGGAGATCGTACTAGAAATCCTGAAAATGCCGAATCTAAAGATGAAAATGGCAAAAATGATGGTAACTTCTGGGCCCAGAAATACATCAAATTAAAACAGGGATTAAAGCAGGAAATGATGCAGGAAATGAAAATCATAGAATAAGAGCTATGCCAAGACCAAGCTAAGCTAAAAGCAAGCTTTGAGAAGCAAATAGAGGAGATCAAAGAAGAAATGAACTGGAATATAATAAAGGCAATACAAGAAATGAGAGAAGAATGCAACAGAGATGTAAAAAAAATAGATGAAGATATACAGGAAGTGAAAAACACGCAGGTCACAATAAGCAATGATATCAAACAAATTCAAAGTAGATTATCAGATTTAGAAGATAAAATGATGGAGCAGGAACAGAAAGACCATAAAAAATGCAAAGTAAAAAAGGAAGAAAGTGAATCATTACAACGACTGATCGATGATTCAAAGAAACACAACCTGAGAATTATGGGAGTCCAAGAGAGGACCGAGGATGAAATGAAAGACTTAAAAGTCATATTCAAGGAAATTATGGAAGAAAATTTCCCAAATTGAAGAAGAGAAATGCATGTTGAACTCCTTCAGGCATACAGAATACCAAACAATATGGATCAGAAGAAAGCCACATCATGACACATCATAATTAAAGTACTAGAGAGCCAACACAAAGAGAGAATACTGAAAGTGGTAATAGAAAAGCAGAAGGTGACATATATTGGTAAGCCCATCAGGATAACTGCAAGACTTCTCAACCCAGACTCTAAAAGCCAGGAGATCATGGAGCAATGTCATTCAAACACTAAAACAACACAAATTCCAACCAAGACTACTATATCCAGCAAAACTATCTTTTAAACTAGAGGGAGAAATTAAAATTCTCCATGATATAGAAACCTTAAAGAAACTTGCAGCCACTAAGCCATCACTGCAGAGAATTTTCAAAGGATACTTGGACTGTGAAAAAGAGGCCAACAACACAAGAGACCCCCAGAGGAAAAAAAGACAAAAGCTAGAGGAGAATGAGCTGAGAAAAAAGTAAAGCCAGTGAACAACATGGATAAACTACAATGATGGCTGGACACACCACACATACCTTAATAATCACTCTAAACGTGAATGGCCTCAACTCACTTATCAGGAGACATAGACTAGCTGACTGGATAAAAAAACAGAAACCCACAACTTGCTGCCTACAAGAGATACACCTCACCCACAAGGAAACTCATAGACTGAAAATAAAAGGTTGGAATTCAACATTTCATGCAACAGGTCCTAGAAAACAAGCAGGGGTAGCTATATTAATCTCAGAGTCGTCAGATTTCAAAAGACAACAGGTGAAGAGAGACAAAGATGGTCACTACATACTGGTTAAAGGAACATTAGAACAGGAAGAAATCACAATTATCAATATATATGCCCCCAATCCTACAGCACCCAATTATGTCAACCAAAAATTATTAGATCTGAAAGGACATGTAGGCCCCAATACAATTATAGTAGGGGAATTTAATACTCCACTATCACAAATAGATAGATCAACCAGACAAAAAATACACAAAGATATACAACTGCTGAAAGACAGTATAGAAAACTTGGACAAAACAGACTTTTACAGAGTTTTCTATCCAACATCAAATGACTATACGTTCTTCTGGGCAGCACATGGAACATTTTATAAAATAGATCACGTCCTAGGACATAAGTCATCCTTAAACAAGTGCAAAGGTATAGAAATAATTCCCTGCATACTCTCAGACCATAGTGGAATAAGACTGGAACTTAACAGCAGCAGTAACAGAAGAAAATACACAAATAAATGGAGACTTAACAACTTACTGCTGACCAACAATGGGTTAAGGAAGAAATTAGAGAAGAAATCAAAAACTTCATAGAGTCAAATAATGATGGAAGTATATCATATCAAAATTTGTTTGACACAACGAAAGCAGTCCTAAGAGGAAAATTCATAGCCATAAACGCACACATCAAAAGAACAGAACAGTCACAAATAAATTCACTAATGATGCACCTTAAGGACCTAGAGAAACAAGAACAACTTAACCCAAAAGGCAGTAGAAGAGAAGAAATTATAAAGATCAGATCTGAAATAAAGATATTGAAATTTAAAAGGCAATAATAAAGACTAATGAGTCAAAAAGCTGGTTATTTGAAAGAATTAACAAAACTGACAAACCTCTTGCTAATCTCATCAAGAAAAGGAAAGAGTAGGCACAGATTAGCACACTTAGAAATGAAAAGGGTGAAATTACAACTGACTGCAGAAATTCAGAATACTATATAAGAAATTACTTTGAACACCTATATTCTAACAAATTTGGGAACTGGGAAGTTATGGACAACTTCCAAGATACATATAAATTAGCAAAATTAAATGAGGAAGATATAAAAAGCTTGAGCAACCCCATCACACACACAGATATTGAAGCAGTAATAAAAGCTCTACCTACAAATAAAAGTCCAGGCCCAGATGAATTCACAGCAGAATTTTTTCAGTACTTTAGGGAAGAACTTACTCCAATCCTCCTCAAACTATTTCATAAAGTAGAAAGTGAAGGAATACTACCAAACTCCTTTCTTAAGGCTAGCATCACACTAGTCCCGAAACCAGACAAAGACTTAACCAGGAAGAAAAATTATAGACCAGTATCCTTAATGAATATAGATGCAAAAATCCTCAATAAGATTCTGGCAAACAGAATCCAACAAGTAATCAGAAAGATCATATACCATGATCAAGTGGGCTTCATCCCTGAGATGCAAGGCTGGTTCAACATACATAAATCAATCAATGTAATACACCATATCAACAAAAGCGAAAACAAGAACCACATGATAATTTCTATTGATACAGAAAAAGCCTTTGACAAAATCCAGCACCCCTTCATGATAAAAACACCGAGAAAAATAGGTATAGAAGGGCCCTACCTAAAACTCATAGAAGCCATATATGTCAAGCCTAGTGCAAATATCATAGTAAATGGAGAAAAATTGAAATCATTCCCTCTCAAATCAGGAACAAGACAAAGCTGCCCACTCTCACCACTCTTATTCACCATAGTCCTTGAAACACTTACCATAGCAATCAGACAAGAAAAATGAAATAAGGGGAATCTGCATTGGAAAGGAGGAAGTCAAACTTTCTTTATCTACAGATGATATGATTATCTACATGGAAGACCAAAAAACTCCACTATGAAACTCCTAGAAATCATAAAAAAAAAAATTAGCCAAGTCTCAGGCTACAAAATTAACACTAAAAAAATCAATAGCTTTTCTCTATACTAATAATGAACATATTGAGCAAGAACTCAGAGAAATTGTTCCATTCTCAATAGCTCAGCAAAAAATTAAATACCTAGGAGTATACCTAAGCAAGGACGTGAAGAACCTATATAAAGAAAACTACACTACATGGAAGAAAGAAGTTATAGGAGACATTAGAAAATAGAAAGGCATCCCCTGTTCTTGGATACGCAAAATAAATACAATCAAAATGACTATACTACCTAAACTGGTATATAGATTCAATGCAATTCCTGCCAAAATACCTACAAGTTTCTTCAAAGAACTTGAAACAACAATTCTTAAATTCATATGGAACCAAAAGAGACCAAGAATAGCCAAAGCAATCCTGAGCAACAATACCAAGGTAGGAGGCATTACAGTTCCAGACATCAGGCTATACTATAAATCAATAGTTGTAAAAACAATTTGGTACTGGCATAAAAATAGACAGATAGACCAGTGGAACAGAATTGAAGATGCAGAGACAAACCCAAATACTCTCAATAACTTAATCTTCAACAAAGGGGCCAAATGCATACAATGGAAAAAGGACAGCCTGTTCAACAAATGGTGCTGGGAAAACTAGACAGTCACATGCAGAAGAATGAATCCAATCACACACCAATCACCATGCACCAAAATCAAATCAAAGTGGATTAAAGACCTAGACATGAAAAATGAAACACTAAACCTTCTAGAAGACAAATTAGGCAAATATCTAAAAGACATAGGGTAGACAAAGACTTCCTTGACAAGTCACCAAGAGCAAAAGAAATTAGCCCCATTATTAACAAATGGGATCTTGTCAAATTAAAAAGTTTCTGCACAACAAAGAAAACTATCAACATTGTAAAAAGAGAACCAACAGACTCGGAAAATATAGTCACCACCAACATCTCAGATAAGAAGCTCATAACTAGAATACACAGGGAGCTGAAGAAAAGTAAGCCTGCCAAAATAAAGGATCCTATTGAAAAGTGGGCAAATGAAATGAAGAGACAGTTCACCCAAGAAGAAGTACAAGGGGCCAATAGATACATGAAAAGATGTTCAACATCTCTAGCCATAAGAGAAATGCAAATCAAAACAACGCTAAGATACCATCTCACTCCAGAGAGAATGGCCTGTATCAACAAATCAAATATTAATCAGTGCTGGTGAGGCTGTGGGGAGAAAGGAACCCTCCTGCACTGCTGGTGGGCATGTAAATTCGTACGACCACTTTGGAAAGCAGTATGGAGATCTCTCAAAAAACTAGAAATAAATATCCCCTTCAATCCAGCGACACCCTTCCTGGGAATATATCCAAAAGAGACCAAAATGACACACAACAGAGATATATGTTTTCCCATGTTCATAGCAGCACAACTAACAATAGCTAAAACATGTAAGTCACCAAAATACCCATCAACAGACCAGTGGATACACAAACTGTGGTACTTATACACAATGGAATACTATGCATCTATAAAGTCCAACAGCGTGGAGGCTTTTACAAGCAAATGGAAGAAACTTGAGAACATCATGCTTAGTGAAGTGAGTCAGAAGCAGAATGTGAAACATCGAATGGTCTCTTTGATATGAGAGACCCAGATCACAACTCCTATGGAACTTAAGACGAAAAACAAAGTGAAAAAGGGGGAGGGTGGAGGATGAGTGAGGGAGGGGAGGGGAGGGGGAGAGATAAAAGGACAGTGGGAAAGCCCTTGTCATCTTGACAAGATGCATAGGTGCACAAAATGCTCAACTTCATTGTAAATCTTAAATTTTGCACTTACGCATATCAATAAAATGGGGGGAAAATAAGTCCTGGTGCCTGAGTCCTATCTCCAGAGATGTACTTGCTCTGGACTATAACTCGAGTGTCAGGATTTCTCTAAAATCCTATGAATTCTGAAGATCCAGGAAGGAGTTGAAGGAATGACTCAGTGGTTAAAGTGCTTGGCTGGCAAGAGCTAAGTCAAGAGCAAAATATCCGAGTTCGATTCCCCAGCACCACATAAACTGGATATGGTGGCGCACACCTGTAATCCCAGCACTGAGGAGGCTGAGGCAGGAGAATTACCATGAGTCCAAGGCCAGCCTGGGTTCCATAGTGAGTTCAAGACCAGCCTGGGCTACAGAACGAGACCCTGTCTCAAAAATAAATAAATAAATAAATAAATAAATAAATAAATAAATAAATAAAGGCCCAGCAAAATGAGAATCATTTATTTAAAGTATAGTGCCTGGCTGGCTGAGGGTATTTATTATTGAACTATTTGACCCTTTGGTTTTCCCAGAGGCTCCACTGAGGTGGCAGGCAGACCCAGATTCTACCTGTTGAAGCCAAATCACAACTTACTTGGAGAAATCAGTTCAAAGATAACTATCCCAGAGACCAATCAAAACCTTTCATTTGCAGGATAGGTGTGAATTTGATCATTTTTGTTAATTCGTTGGAGTCATCTGGGCTCATCTACCTAGTGGCTGAAATTAGGAGAGGAAATGCAGTTCTGAGCTGGACTCACATAAAGACTATCCGGTTTTTAGATTCCCTTGCCTAAATAGAGGTCAAAACCAAAAATGTTTGGAGCAGTCTGACTGCATTCTTGACTAGTGAGCTTGGAACAGAATGTCTCTGCCTTGGCATTATGAGGGAAGACTTGAAAGAGAAGAGGTGTGAAAGAGTACAGGCTGTGATCTGGTGGAAGACATACACAGTGCTTATCTGTGGGGAAGCCCCCGGGTAGTTCCTGCACCTGTGTGTAGTAAGCAATGTGTAGCCAGCAAGGACCTCTTTGCTAGGCCTCAGGACCTGCTAGAAAAGCTCCTACCACAGGATAGTCGCATTTGTTTGCCTAGCTGCCTCAAAAATTCTCCCTGCCTCCCACCTATCCCCCAAGAGCTAAATAATGTGTTACCTCTGGTTAGTAAAACCATCTGAAGTACTTCCTAATCAAAACACCTTCCCTGTTTATTCATCCTTTGTAAAGGATCCATTTCATTTCCATCCCACATCTCTCTCCTCTCCCCCCCCCCTTTTTTTTCCTTGCAGGACATATCACCAAATAGCATATCCTATTTATTCTATTTAGCTCTCTTCCTACATTAGAATGTAATCTCCACTTTTCTGGAGTACTTAGAGCATAGCACCTAGGAGTAAATATGCCACACTGTAGGCATTCGAAAACTTGTCTAAGGAGTGAATAAAAATTTCAATCAGCCATTGCAGCAGTGAAAAATTATCAAATAAGTCAAATAATATTTAACTCTGAAGGCAGCTGTATGCTTGAACATAGACGACTCCCCTATATCAACTACAAATCTGTTGCATACTGAGCATGGTGTTGCATGTTCTTATAGAGAAGAGTAGTAGTCTGTTACTTTTCCCTCAAGAAAATAAATGATAGGGAAATCCAGATAACACATTCAAGGACAATATAGCAGTTCTCATCCACAGAGAGTATGGTTGCATAAATGCTCGTGGAAGTATTTCTTACATATTTTTAGCTAGAATTTATCTTTTTTTTTTTGAGCTGTCATGCTATACCAGGTAAGACACCAAATGCTTCAGAGACATTAACTCATTTTATAGGCAGAGTTCCACTTTACTAATCATAAAATTGAGTCCCAAAAGTAACCAGTGGAGAGCACAAATGATGTACTTAGATGACTAGTAAAGCAGCAAACTAAAAAATCAGACAGAAGCTAGGCCTGTCAATAGTCAAAACGTATCTATTTATTCATAAGCAAAGTGAATGCTGTGTGAAAGCAACCCCTTGCAAGGGGGGTGGCCTTTTGTGTACCCGCCTCTGCCAGCCAGAGGAGTTGTGAATGGTATGCTAGGGTTTTAGACTGTGGCTTCTCCAACTTTAATATTCTTAGTAGAAAATGGGGTACCTTGTTAAAATGCAGATGGTGATTCAGTATATGGAGTTGGAACTTGACCTTCTGCACTTGCCACAGATTCCTAAGAAATTCTGCTGGTGTTCACACTAGCTACTTTGAGGACCCAGGGTTTAGATAAACTGGAGGGTCCATATGACTTTCGACAACTGGCCAATCTGTAACTGGCAAGGAGAGAAGCGGACCCAAGTGAGAGCATGTGGGCTCTAGGATAATAATCAGCCCCTCTGCACATCATGGCTGTACACCAAGGGAAAAGTCAGGATCGTCTGGAAGATCTCAAGCGTGTAACTGTTGCCAATTTTTATGTCATTTATAGTTTCCTTAAAAAATTAGTCTGAGATGAAATTGGCTTAATCCCCAGGCCTTTAACTTATCTATTGTTCCCAGTGGACCAACAGCCAACTCTTAAAATACCTTTTCAGTTTATCTTTAACCCAGAAGTACGAGCTTTTCCTGGTCTTTGGCTGGAGCCCTGCAACTCCAGCCTAAACAGAAGTCCACCCTAGCAGAGACCCCTGCTGCGGTGACTTTTCCTGACTGCTGCTAGAAGAATTCCAGGGAAACAAAGCAGGGAGCCTGCTCACGTTCTGCAGTCCTGCTCAGAAGCCATGCCTGCTTGGGGATTCTGCCTTCGACTCTTCTGCAGTTGCGATTCCCCAGGAGCTGAGCGCCTCCGCTGCTCTCTTACGGAACAGGCGTCGGGCAGTTAGAAGGTCAAGGCTGCCTTCCAGAGAGAGCGCGGAGCAAAATTGCTTTGGCACAGAGAAGGAACATGAGGTCTACAGCTACAGGAGGGGTGGTATCTGAGACAATAAGTGGCCGCTAGTTCTGCAGACAGGAGGAGGTTCCG
The DNA here is from genome assembly GCA_004027205.1 of Ctenodactylus gundi. NCBI lineage: Eukaryota > Metazoa > Chordata > Mammalia > Rodentia > Ctenodactylidae > Ctenodactylus > Ctenodactylus gundi. Next base: position 125,973 of record PVKB01002963.1, read on the forward strand.
GGCTTAAACTGGCCATCGTCCCAGAGCCATTTGGACACAGTGTGTATGCCTGTACTTGTGTGTGCATATAAATACATATAATAGATTATATTTTTATTTGATCTACATATCCATTCTTTTATTTAGGGTATATTTGACAGTATGTATGCACATATACACACATATACAAAAAACATACATACTCACATGTACACATACATAGGCTTGCATGCAAAATGAGTGTACGTGTGTGTATGTACCCATTGGTACATAGTATTGTGGGTTGGATTGTGTGCTTCTAGAAGTTATGTTGAAGTCCTAAAGCTCAGTACCTCAGAGTGCGATTACATTTGGAGCTAGGAGCAGTAATGAAGCAAATAAGGTAAAATGAAGTTATTAGGCTGATTTCTAGTCTGTAATCATTGGCAACTTCATAAGAAGAGGAGATTGGGACACAGAAAACACAGAAGAACGGCCCTGTGAGCACACAAAAAGGAAGGCCATCTCCAAGGAGAAACCAGCCATCCTAAAGCTTTGATCTTAGGATGTTTTCCTCCAGAATTCCAATGAAATAAATTTTTTGCTGTTTAAGCTACCCAGTCTGTGTTATTGTGTTATGGCAACCCAAGCAAATGAATATGCACAAATTTATACACAAACACTCACACACATACGTGGTGGCCACCAAGTCTGAAAACGTAGACAAACACATCTTAAAAGATTTGTTGTTATCACATTTCAAAATATGATAATGTTATCTCAGAGTCCAGCCTTTATGGTCTCCCTCTGTAGGTATACACATGTACAAACATCTTGGTCTTATCCTTGCCTGGGAGCAAGAAATGAAAAGTAAATACCAGTCTCTTGATAAGATTGGGAAAAGGCTTAAGAGTTTTACCACAGAGTTTCTGCAAGATTTTGCGGGGTGAGGGGGAAATGTCAGGGGGAGTTCTCTTTCCTGAAGAATAACTTTTTTAGAGTTGCTCTTTCTACAACGGCCTTTAGGGTCCACAAAGTGGCTGCCATACGTTCGTCCTTTGGCCTCAGACTTGTACTTCATGAATGTTCTTCCCATGTTTTCTCCAGGGTAGCACTAGGAGGACGAATGGGGGAAGGTTAAGCCTGCTTAGAGGTGGTTAATGTTTACCAAGAATTTGGAAAAGCTTCCATCATTCTCAGGCACAGAAACTGAAATGTAAAATTGGAAACAAAACCTTTGAGATGAGAGGAAAGAGTGCCTGAGAAGCTAAAACAAAACAAAGAAACCAGCTTGTCCAGTCCAGTTCTGGAAAAGTTATAGCTTTTGGAGAAAGGAAAAGTTGCAGTCTTCAGAAACAGCAGAGTGTCTAAAAATAGAAGTTTCACTATTGCATTAAACGAGGAAGTCCAAAAATAAAATTTTCAGACTGACTTAAAGACTGACTTGACATCTTTGTTCACAGAAACAATGCAAAGGGAACTCATACGTCAAGGACCTGTTGAGCTTTGCATAGCTTACCTCACATGGTTTCCACCATAATTATAGAAAGTAGACTTCATTACCCATATTCTGTGTATGAAGTGCTGAAAACACGCCATGTACAACCATTTCTGGTTGAATCAGGCAATAGATATTCACAATCTTTATCTTTCTTGCTGCCTTTTTCTACAGAAGTGAGGGTTTGCTTTTACGGCTTCATTTGCATAGAGACAGCCTGACTACAGAGCACAATTGTGGCTAATGATATCCAACTGTACGCAGTAGATTTCCAAATTTACATCTGCAGCCTGACCTTCTAGTCTAATCCAGACCGAATGTTCTAGGGTCTGCTCAACATCCTCATTTGCATAGCTCACATGAACCTTGGCCTGACTGTCCCAAGTCTGTCCTCCCAAATCTCATTTTATGTTCTTCTTTCTGTCTTTATCATGTTTATTTGTCAGGGTTCTCCATAGAACCAATAGAAGCTATGTGTGTGTATATATAATTATAAAAGGAGATTGACTATATTGGCTACAGAATGAGGAAACATAGTTCGCAACAGACTATCTGAAAACAGAATAGCTGGAGACACCAGTAGTTTCTCAGTCCAAAAAGCTGAAAGCTTCAGAACAAAAGGCCCTCAGGCGGCAGGCCCGAAAGACCCCTGGAACGTTAATAATCTCCCAAAACCTAAAGAACCTGAAGTCTGATACCCACTGGCAAGGAATGTCACAAAAAAGTGCACTTGTTCAAGGGAGGTCACACTTGTGCGTATGCACCACCTTTCCTCTTCCACTTTCATTCCAGCCAGTGCCCAGCTTATCAGACAGCACTGTGTATACTCTAAGAGGATTTCCTTCTGCAGGTCACTGGTCCATGTGTCTGTCATCTATGGAAATACTCTAAGGTCATAACCAGAAGTGTGCTGTACCAATTTTTACGCATCTTCCAATTTGGTAAAGTTGACAACCAAGATCAGCCATCACATCATTAAAGTCAATGATAGAGTCAGATGTTCCTGGCCCCTCAGCCTACAAATCTACCCTCCTTGTCTACTTTTTGTCTCATGTGCCATGTACAATTACTCCTCAGTATCCCCCAGCTCAATCGCTGAGGTCTGCATTAGCAGCACCTCTCTTTTGGAAGCCTCCTAGTGGGTGGTCCCAGCAGAGCACCCAGTGGAGTTCATTGTATGTAAATCAGACCATGTCCTTCCTCCACTCACAGCAGTCCCATGGCTTTTCATCTCACTCAGAACAGAAGCACAAGTTCTCCAGAAACACAAAATGTGCTGCAGGCCCTAAGCCCTCACCTCCTTAGCCTTTGTCTCCCCTCCTCTCCTGGCTCATGCGCTCCACCCATACCAGTCTTCTTGCACTAAATCTTCACTCATGAAAGAAACCCACCCCCTGCAAAATATTGGCCCAACTAATCTGCATAATTTACTCACCTTATTTTTATTTGCATGTTGCCTTCCTAGAGACAGTTCTTTTGACCCATTTCGTTTAGAAACCAATCTGTTCCCACTACCACCAGCTGGATCAGCTTATACTGTCCTGCCTTCATTTCCTCTGTAGTATCTATAGTATCTATCATCACTTAGTCTACATATTCCACCTATTTATTTTGTTTAGTGCGTGTCTCTCATGCCAGCTCTGCTTGGACAAAGATATTCTGTTTTAGTAACTACAGAGCACAACAACAACAACAATGATCTATAATAACCTTTGAATAAGCATTTGATTAATTAGTGAATTAGTTTTTTAATGGTAAGGGATTTGGGGAGAATAATTTACTTCCATATATAATAGGACAGGCATCAGAGAAGTCATTCTCATCTTTAAAATTACTAAAAATGAATAAAACATTTAAAACAAAGTTGAACTCTTGAAGTATCTGCAATTTTGTCTTAGTCACTTTTTCCCAGCTAGGACTCAATTCCCCCAACCTAGAGGAAGAGAGGTTTGTTTCAGTGTACATTTCAGAGGTCCCAGGCTGTGCGTGGTCAGCTGGCAATGGTGAGAAAGCAGGGCAGAGAGACAGGCGGAAGGAAAGTGTCCGCAACATGGCAACAAGGAGGAGAGAGAAGAGGGAGGAGTCGGTGGCAAGAACATATGCGATCAGCTTGTGCCTCTGGGTGCCTGTTCCTCCAATCAGGTTCCACTTCTTAACAGCACATGGAATCATCATTCACTGGCAAAATAGTATCCACATGATGCAATCACCTTCCAAACAAATTTATATTTAAACCATAACAAATCTCTTACCCCCTGATATCTTATTGTATAAGAAAATCATCACCTTGGTCACTAAAACCAGAAGTCAGTAAACCGTGCCATTTGGGCAAAATCTGGCCCTCCGCTTTGTTGAAATGCAGCCGTACTTATTCCCCTATGTCTGCTCTTGTAAAGTAGCAGTGTCATGGTACCCTCAATCCTTAACGAATTTGCTTTCTGCCTGTTACGCTTGTCAACTCTTGATATAAGCAAATGACAATTGAGTTTTCTGGTGTTTCCAGGAAGGCATACGGTGGTGGCCAAGTACTGCTCAAATGTCCTGAAGCCGGAAGCATAGTGGAATGTTTTCCCCAGCTGCTGCCCTCTAGATCCACACACTTGTTCCCAGAATCCATACTTCCTACAGAAATTTTCTTTCTCTATGGCTAAACCCAGATGTCATTTCTATGAGATGCAGGGCTTCTCTAACAGTGACTTTGGCTCAAACACCGATCACCGAATGAAATCTTTATCGCAACTGCTCTGAAATCTTAGCATTCTCCAGCTAAGCTTTCTTCTCTCTTTCTCAGGAGCCAGAACTCCATCCTTGTCTGAGGGCTCCCTCTACCTACTTTTTCTTCCTTATACTATATCCTTCACAGGTGTTACCTCCAATAAACTTGCTTCACAACTTGACTTCTGTCTCTAAAGAACCTTGAACCTCGTCTAACTCCAGTACTTTTGACTGACACACTGAAGTGTCAGAACTGGCAAGAAATGGTCCTTACACTCAAATCAATGAGAAATATATGCCTTTCCTACAACACTCTAATATCACTATTCCCTTAGACACTTGTTTGCCTTCTTCCTGGTATTCATTTACATTGTAAAGAATCCACAAAACCATTAATGTTCATAAACCCCATTTTATTCACATGTGTACTCCAACAGCTAACAGAGCTTGTAGAACAGTTGATAACTTTACAACTTAACGATGCACATGCATCCTGAACAATGAATTATTCGGTAATTTTATCACTGGGTAAACTCCTAAAGTATGCACACACAGCCTAGATGTTATAGCCTACTACACACCTAGACTACATAATATATGTGTGTTTGTACATGTGTGTATGGTGTCTTATCTCCTATGGGGCCATGATAAATAAAACAGCACAGGATTAAACCAAGCATGAGAGAAAATGATATAATCAGAGGGAAGCTGCCGCTGGCATTGTGTTGCAGACTGTTTTAAAGTAAACCATTTTTGTGAAAGTAGGAGTACAGTCTAGAATAACCATAAAAAGTATGATCAACACATAAATTAGGAACAGACATTTATGTCTTTGTCAAGTATTATGTACTGTATATAATTGCAGGTACTACACTTGTGGAATAGACAGTATTGATTTGCTCATATCAGCATTACCACAAACATGTGAGCAAATGCTACAGCATTCTGACAGCTAAGACATCCCTAGGCCAGAGAAATTTTTAGTCCTATCATAATCCTATGAGACCATTGCCATAGACATGATCAAAATATCTCTCTATAGTACATGACTATGTTGGTTGGGAGAATGAATAATTGAATTAAAAATGTATTGGATTTTTTAAACGAATTTAATTTAATGCTTTGTTGGGTGTACCAGCCAGGTGAAGAAATGTTATAACAATGACTATGCGTGAGAACAACTCAAGTGTGTCACCTAGAATATGCTGATCATCAAGAGGCTGGAGAAAGTAGAATCAACAAGGGGGCTGCTAGAATAGTCCTGGCATGATGTGACAAATACTGAAATGTAGCCACACTGTGAATGCTGGAACAAAACTTAAAAATTATAGGAAGAATTTAGAAAAATGATAAAGCAACAGGTCATTGATTGGTCACAGAAGTCACGTAAGAATAGGGAAGAGGATGACTCAAGTATTTTGGACCTGGAGGAAAACCAGCACCATTTACCAAGGTGAGGATGTTAAGAAGGAGTAATGCCACAGTCAAGAGTTTGTGGATTCTAGTAGGATGCTGATGATCACTGAAAGAACTCATATACAGGATGATCAAAGCAGTGGAATTAGCCTTTAGGAAAGATGGCTGGGACCCAGACAGTCTTTAAAGTCATGCCACCAGGAGAATGATTCATATACAAAGTATTTAATGAAACCAAAGTAAAATTAAGAGCAGGAGGTAGGAGGAGGAAAATGCTGATAATGTGTAAAAATTATAAAGGGCAAGATGAGAACCATCATGATGATGTGACACAAAGGACAAAGAATTTCAAGAAGGGAGAACTTTCTGAAATCCAACGAGGCAGAGTGCTTGCTCAATATGGATTAGAACTCTGGGAGCAAGTAAGAGATTACATAAATGATAGTTCTACTGGCCAGCCTGGCCCAACAGTATTTGGTTTGTGTTAATGTTTGCTTCCTTTTTCTTCAAGGAAAGTAGGCTATTTCCCTTCCCAGTCGGAGTCTCATGGAGATGAGAAATTAAAGAGCACAGGAAAAGACTAAGAAAGGAAGTCTTGGAGGGACCGGATGTGAGACAGAGAATTTAGTGCAAGGCCTAGTGTTGGAAATGAAAATGAAACTACTGATTCTGCAAGTCAGAAAGGAAAAATGAAAGCATCAGGAAAAAAATCCTCCCTATCATCTCTTGTCCTCGAGAGCAGAGCTGTATTTAGTGTTATTCAGTATCTGTGTTCCGCTGCCACTTAATCCCCAGGCTTGCCAACCCTGTGATATGCTAAGGCCTTTCTTAAACCAATCCCTCACTTACCAGGTATTATCCTACCACAGTGATGGATCTGCATAGGTGTATCTTTCTTTTCTGTGTGAATATACAGAGTACCCTTGGTTGAAAGGAAAAAAGTAATAATCATGGTCATATAGCTAAAATTTGCATAACTATTCAGATGGAAGTGATGCAATCAAGAAAAAAGCAATCATACTATATGAATGCAGAAATTGCCCTGTTCGCCTCCCAGGAAGGAAACAGTAGAAAGCAGTAGGAAAATAGATTACATTCCATCCATCTGGAGGATGAGCTTCTGTGGAAGCCACTCACATTTACTTCTTGATGATAATATGCCTACTAAATTTTCTGTGAACATAATTGAGACCATTCAAACCAGTCATTTTGTGACCATGAGGTGCAAGGCTCTGAAAGGAAACGTCCAGCTTGTTATGGTTTGGATCTGCAATGTACCCCCAAAAGCCTCATGACTGGGAAAGTGATTAGATTGTGAGAATGAGTTACACTTTGTGGATTAATTTATGAGTTTCTCAGGCTGGTAAGAGGTGGACCACCAACGGTATGGTGGATCACCAAAGGCGTGGCCTGGAAGAGTGTATTCTTGGCCTAGCTTCTCCTTGTACTTCTTTCCTCAGTCTTGTGATGCCTTGAGTAGCTGTCCTCCGCTAGATTCTACTGAGAGCTGACCATGAGTAGACTGAGACCTTTAATACTACACTTGATCTTAACCAAAGGCCAAGAAGTGGTGGACTGAAACCTTTGGATTGTGACCTAAAATAAAATTTTCCTCCCTCAAGTTGTGGATGTCAGGTGTTGTATTCTAGTAACAAGAATGTGACTAAGACACAGGTTCTTATGTGCAGAGAATAAAAGAACTAGACCATCCATGGGCAGGCAAGAAAATAATAGTAAAGTTTATTAAGGCAAAAGTACACTCAGAATGAGTGGACTAGAATTAAGAAAAGAAATTCGGCATTAGCATGGAGTACATAAAATGCAGAGGGCTTTGATGTTCCCTCCAGTCCCCAGGCACCTCCCACTGAGTCCTCCCTAGGGGTGATTGACAAAGTGTTGTATGAGATGCGGTCCATGCACACGAACTTGCAATGAGCTCTTTGAAACAAAGTTTTGTTTACTCTTGGACAGGACAGAGTTCTACAGCACCTGCATTCTGAGTTGGGATTTTCTTGGACAGGTTTTATAACCTTTGTTTTCCTTATCTGGATCACCATTTGCTGGCCTTGGGGTGGGTTCTGGGAAGAGTTGGGGCTGTCCTTAGGGCATCAGATTGGGGTGGGGATGAAGGTAGTCTCACCGTGAGTAGAGGGTGGTGTTTCCATAGCATCAGTTGTGCTGTCTATATTAGTTTTATTCTGTGTCTTCAATAGTTCCACATAAACTTCAAGTTACTGTTGTAGAGTACCTTAAAATCATGTGAGTTGGCAGGTTACATATTGTTGGAAGTCTTCAGCTAGGGTGCTAAGGTCTCTGTAATATTCTTTCTCAAGCAGATGTCTTCATTAGTTTTCTTCTCATTACTTTTTCCTTATTTTATTGCTTTCTTGAATTACTGTTTTTTAAAATCTGGAAGTGTACCAGGATGATGCCCGTAAGTCTGTTAAGACAAAAGTATTGATCCACCTGGCAGATTTTATCTCTGGGAAAATGGGGACAGGCTGGTGAAGAGGAGAATGGGAAATAAGGTCCAGGAGGGCCATTGGCATGGTTCATTATTTCAAGAAAAACCAGAAAGACTAAATTCAGCCCTCTTGGACTCTTTCTAATGTTTCCAGTCAGTGGGGTTGCTCTAATGAGTTCACATTCAGATGAAAGCCATAGCTGCAATCTTTGTTTCTAAAGCTCTTGCCAATAATGATGTCTCCACTTGGGGGAGATGAAGTGGAACAAACTAGGGGTTAGGAATCAACACATTTGGGTTTAATCTCAAATTCTGACCACTTACTAGGTAGTGACCTCAGGGCAGTGGTTCTTCCCAGCATGGGGAGGCTAGATGTGCTCCTCAGAAGACTGGATGAGTAGCTAAGAACATTGCCTCAGGCGATTCACCTTAAGACTGCAAGGTTCCATGTCTTTAACCCTGTATAGAGAGGATGAGATTTGTGTAAGATTCTGTTGGTTTGTTGGTTTTTATTTTTTTCTGTGCATTAAAAATATCTGGGACATTTAAAAAAAATACCGATGCATGGCTCCATCTAAGACCAACTGAATGAAGATCTCCAAGGGCAGGCCTTCATGCACTAGTTTTGGGGTTCAGTGGATGGAGGATATTGCTGTTCTTCTCATTATTGATTTGTTATTTTTAATCTTCCAGCTGGTTCAAAGATGCAGCCAGAGTTTATTGACCTTCAGCCTCTGTATCAACCCTTCTTTAAGCATTCTAAGAATTGCTTACTCACCTCAAAGCTCACAGGCCTAGTGAAAGACGAGCGTCTATTGGATTCAGACGGCTTCATGCTTACTTCATCCCTATGTGTATGTGTGTGTGTGTGTGTGTGTTTGAAGAGCACCATTTTGTATTTATGATTTGTACAGGGTTCATCATAAGGAATTTCTTATGAGTAACCAGACATGGCTGGAGTCAAATTTTTTACACTTTTTTACCATTTTAAATTTTTCAACTAAAAGTAAAATCCCCTTTGGTTGAGGTATAAATTAGGTACAATTTGATGACTTTTTGCATTTGTAGACACCCACGCTATCACGACCCAGATCAAAATGCACAACATTTTCCACCCCCGGAAAGCTAGTCCTCTTGTGCGACAATTTAAGAGTTCAAGAAAATCCGGCAGAAGACTTGCTGACCATGCCGTTTCCTAATTGCATTTTCTACATACATTATTTCCCCTTTTTTTTTTGCCATTAGATGTCATGCAATATTTGTTTTGGCTCCTGTTTGGAAACTGTCACAGATAGCTTTTTTGTTTCTTTGGAAAACATGTGGCTTGTCTTTCCTGTATGTCATAGGAGGATTAGTTTTAAAAGTCCCCTCTGCACTGGCTCGTGGGGGTAAGGGCAGCTTCTGCTCTCTTCATTCAACTCTCACAGTGCTTCCACATTTAGGCATGCTTCTTGAGTGTACGCTGGATAAAACACGGTTTGGGGGGTCTGTCTAAATAATAGAAGACCTATTCTCTGATTTTAATGTTTCTACCCCATTACTAATAGATAGAGGCGAAGAGTTTCATCAAGGTGCATTGTGAATGCACAGAAAGTGTTTTGGGAATACTTACTTTTTTAAATGATTGGATGTGAAATTACTTAGTATTGACTCAAATTTAATGGAATAAAACCTTACAGGGACAAGAGAAGTGGAAAGAAAGGGTAATGAGACAGAAGTACGCTATGATATGGACCTAAGATGTTACCTACAGGCCCACGTGTTGAAGGCCTGTTCACTGGCCTATGGTGTTATTGACGGTGGTGGAATTTTTAGAAGGCTGATCTAGGAGGAGGAATTTCAGCCACTGGATTAGGGACTGTAAGATCAAAAGAGATATTGCAACACTCATCTTTTTTCTCCCCTTTCCTCCCTCTCCTCTCCTCTTTTTCCTCCCCTCCCCGCACCTCTCTGTACCTCCCCTCTCCTCCTGTCTCCTCTCCTCCTTCTTCCTCCTCCTCCTCCTTTATCTCTGTCTCTACTCTCCTTTCTGGCCCACAGGACATGAATATCTTTTTATGTCACAAGTTCCCCATCACAACATGCCTAAATATGGCAGCCAACAAAGTGCAAACTGAAACCTCTGAAACAATAAGTCAAAGAAATCTTTCCCCCTTCAAGTGGATGATCACAGACATTTTGTCACAATGGCAGAAAACTTAACAACACACAGTCTGAAGAAGGGGAGTGTTTCTTGGATGATGAGTTCACATTGTGGGAGATTCAAAGAGAGTAGGGAAGAGAACATTTCAGATTTGTGAAAGGAATCAGGCTGGACTCAAACTTACAGTCCTCCTGCCTCAGCCTCCCAGTTATCGGGATTACTGGATTGTACCACCACATGTGGTAAAAGACTGAATTCTTATTGAAATCACTGGACATACTGCAAAGAGTATTTGCAAAAGCTTGCTCTGCCAGCTGTGTGAAAGGCGGAAGATAGCTCTGGGTGCAGGCCGGCTGAGTAGGAGCTGCTGCCCAGTCCTGCTGTGAGCCTGACTCGGCATGGTTGGCAGTAAAGACCATGTGCAATAAAAGCAAAGTGCATTAAGTTTTCCAAAATCACAACAAAGCTGCTGTATTAGTCACAGAAATGGGAAGCTAGGGATGGGGAGATACCATTGGGAGGAACGGAAGATTTTAGCTCACTAATTGTTTACACAGGCAGGTGAAGCATCTGGAGTTGGGGCAACATCAAACACATGGCTAAGATGACTAGACCATGTGAAGGGAAAGATGAACAATCCCGTTTTGTTCTTTGCCCTCAGATATTTTGAACTAGTCAGGCTAAAGTTGAGACTGCGTAACCCCTACATGTTATCTTCTAGACATATTTAATGCATTCATACATTTGTCCTCCAGGAGATAGACGAAAGAGACAATGAGAATGCATCTGGGAAAACTGGTGGGGCTACCACTTCTTGGCCAGGTTGAAGGAGCTTTGCTGTTTCAGGTTTGGCTGTGAACTCGTCTGGAAACATTTGACCACTCCTGACTTGGAGCCAGTGAAGGAAAGCATGAGAACCTCCCACAATGGTACATCAAACTATAAAAGCACCAGAAGTTAGACAGCAAATGATAGTGTCTCCTTCGAGAGTGCCAGATGATTAATAACAATGTTTACACCTTATTTGTGGATATGCCAGCACAATGAAGCACAACCAGAGTACACTCTTCAGGTAAGATCTAATCACAGGCCAAAATTGGTAAAATCCTTCCATTCCAAGGATGGCATTTATTTCAGAAATGTCCAGGCACACAGCTGATGGTCTCAACTCCTCTGAATTATCAAGTACTTAACATTACTGGACACCAAGGAACAGAACAAGGGAGTCATCACAAGGACTGGTACACTCCAAGATAGAATGTGTGCTAAGGTCTAAGTCCTACCTCTCACATATCTAAGCATTGGACCATGTGGGTAAAAATAACACAGCCCAACCAGACTTCACCAGGCCCTGCTGAGGGCATAGTGTTCTCTCAGCAGCAAAGAGGCAACATAGGACTAAAAGGGCCCTTCCTGCCAAGAGTGTCTCCAAGTAATTGCTCAGGTAATTCATGTCACTGAAGTACACAAATTATCATCTTTCAGACTGCAAAACAAACAACATACATACACATACACACAACACAAAGGAAACTAGAATCAAAATAGAGTAAGAAATAATTTTTTTTGCAACATGAAACTTTACATGCATATCATGATATCTAATGTCTTTTAAATGAAATGAAATACAGTCATTCTCCATGTTGGTGAGTTTCTCATTTGTAGAGTCAACCAACTTCTGGCAAAAAAAGTAGTTAGACCTACAATAGTTGTGACTGCACTAAACATGTAGACTATCCCTTGCCTCTAAACAAGTATTTACATAGCATTTTTATAGTATTAGGTGTTATAGGTAATCTAGAAATTATTTAAATTTTACAGGAAGGTATGTGTTTGATGAATGAAAACACTATGGTATTTTATATAATGAACTTATAGCAGTAACTGCTTATTTTTCGGGGACTATCATTTCTATGGTCTCCGTCATATTCATACTGTCTCTATCTTGACAATACACAGACCATCGAATTCTGATGATAAGAAAATAACATCAGGACATCTTGTCCTAATGTTGTGAAAGGAACCAGCTATGTCCTTCTGCTGAGGAACAAGAAACATAATCTTAATCCACACAGATGGCTTACTTATGATTTCCTGGTGACTCAAAGAATGTTTCAATGGCATAGTTATAGAATTTTGGGTTTATTTTCCAAGTGGATGTCATCAATGTTCTTATATAGCAAAGAAGTGGTGATAATCTGAAAATGCTAACGTGCCATTATGGGTAATATCATGCTATCAAACCCAGCTGCAGCATTGCCAGGAGAAAGGTAGAAATGATCTTCTAAGTGGAGAGGTGGAAAAACAGAGGGATGAAACACAGATGAGATGTCACCACTGATGAATTGGAACCACGAAGAGGGAGTACTGAATTTCAGAGGTGTTTTCACAAAAGGTAAAAGGCAAGAGGATGTGACGAGTAGAGGATCATGTGTGAAGGAGAAATGAAAGACAAATGGCAAGGCGGGCTTGTCAATCAGGATTACAGTGTAGTCTCTGTTTGCAACAGCAAAGGATCACTGAGAAACAACAACAAAACAATGTGTCCATTCATGCAAACACATAGGCTTTTGAGTCTTCACCCAGGGATCTGTCTTTGTTTCCTCCTTCTGTAGATAGATTACTTAAGGTAGAGAGGAATGTGTCTCCTATGCTTGAAGCTACAAAAGTACTGCTTTGTTTTGGTATTCTTAACATTCCTTGTATTGTCATAGAATTTGTTTGGGAGTATCTAGATTGTGCAGGCCTACATTTATATCTCAAGGCGGGGAATCCCTCAGTAAAACAGTGATGGTGGAGTCCATTTAAGCTAAGGGTAAGTTTATTTTCTTTTGAGCTCTCAGTGTATAGCAAGTAAAAGCTGATTGGAACTACCTCTGCAACTGAAAAATAAAACACTCATAAAGTAGAAAAAAAGAAGCCAAACCCATTTTACAGTCAGTGTTGTGCAAGCATTTCAAGCAAAGTAAGACTGGGCAGGTTTCAAGGCTTGCCCATAAAGTAAGGTGGGGAGGAATGTTCTAGCTTACACTTTACCAGAAGGGCTCATTTGGGTATTACTAGTAATTCAGAGGTACTCAAAACCCACGTGAGAATTTAGAGCAGTTCCCTGACCTCCCTGCAAATCTAGAAGTTTGCAAGTTCGGATCCCACTTCTTACTGCTAAATGCACTAAGTTTCAGCACCCAAACCCATCCTATACTCAAAGACAGCCTTATCCATGGGCACACATTCTTTCACTGGTTCATTTAACAAATATTTATTTTGCCCCAGGTATGAGCTAGACACTCTGTTATGCTTTGAGGGTGTAAAGATGAAAAGACACAGAATCAAGAGTGGAGGGACATGTAAGTGAACAATTAGTGCAGCATGATAGCACACTGAATGGCCAAGGAGACCACACGGGTGAGGGCACCTAACGCAGCCTGGAGGCAGCACAGGAGCTGGGAAACAACATTCCAGGCATACAGACGCAGCTTGAGGTGGAAATACACACGGGTATGAAGGGCACAGTTCTTTGAGATGGAAAAATTTAGAAACACAAGCTTTATGTAGGACAGCAAAAGAGACAAAGTCAGCTAGTGCAAGAAGTCTTAAAGACCTGTGTGACTGTAAATATTTCCCCATTGAGGGAAGCTGGAAGTAGTCCCATCCATAATGAACTCAAATTAAGGGACAGTCGCCATTCACGGTAAAATGACTCTTTGAAGAGATTGAATATCTGAACACGCTTAACCACTAACAAGTCAGCAAACCGTAGCAAGCCCAAGAGAGTGAAAGATTGGACAGAACAAGTTGGAGGAGAGAAAAAGGAAGTGACCAGTAGCCTAGGCATAAAGGGTTAGTAATGATAAGTCAGTCCCACAAGCCATCCAAAAAGCAGGGAAGGTGGTCTGGACGTTTGCACCAGAAGAGAAAGAACAATGAGTACATATAGTAAGAAAGCAAGAGCGCATTAAAAATGTCATTATGGCTAGCTGTTTAGGTAGGTGATGTGACACAGGAAGCACTTCTCATAACTACAGAGATATTCAGAAGGAAGCGGCCTTCCAAAAGAAGGCCTTATTTACATTGTTCTAAATGGGAATGGAGAATTATCCAGCCCATGGGCCATACATGACAGGCAAAATCATGATGACATGATTTCTCATGATGTTTATGAGCTTGTCTCCAAAGATTAAAGAGGTTCAGCCATTACAGTAGAGGTGAGTCAATTAAATATTTTAGCAAATATACCAGGATAATTTTTAGTTTGGTAATTTTGTATAGATTACAAATGTCATAAATATTCAAAGTGCCCTTGGAAGAAAAAAAATCTTTCCCTAGCCTACCCTACTCTAAACGTACTAAGTTCTTTTGTGACGCTTGAAAACAAAATTAGAGCCATCATATACTCTTTTCTCAACCTCTCAATTCATCTCGCCAGAAAAGAAGTCTGAAAACATTGTGCCTGGAATTGCTAACGGGCAGGAGACCACTTGGAAATCCTCTCAAAGCATCGAATCATATTCAGTAGATCTACGCTAGGGCCTGAGAGTTTGCATTTACCACCATATTCCACTGGATGGCTGGTGCTATGGGTTCAAAGGTTATGCTTTCATGAAGCCATCAGCTTCTAGAAGGCCCCTGTCCTAGGCATGACTAATGTTTGTTTCATCTGTCCTTCCCATCTTGGTTCATGTCTTCTCTGTTTTTCCTATGAAGAGTGATTTCCAGGCTCAATCCATTCCCCACATAGCACTCAAACGATATTTTAAAAACTGAGGATGGCTATCGCCCACTCCACATAAGTCCATTCAAAGGATCTCCTTTGATAAGGAAGTCACTTTGAAATTTTTGTTTTTAGGTAGACATTTTAATGTAAAAACTCCACTGAAATCCAGTACAAAATGAGCATCTCTGATTCTGAAATGCTTGGGACGAGAAGTGGTTTTGATTTGGAAATATTTGTCCAATATAATGACATATCTTGGGGATAGTATCCAAATGTAAACAAGAAATCCATCTGCTTTGTACTTTATACATGCAGCCTGGAGGTTATTTCAAACGATATTGTTACAAATTTTGTGCATGAAACAGTTTCATGGTGTGGAATGTTCCAGTTGTGACAGTGTGTTGGCACTCAAGAAGATTTTGATTTTAAAGTATTTGGGAATTTGGAATTTTAGGTTAGGAAGACACAATCTGTACTGAAAATGTGTACAAACAGCAGAGCTTTCGCCAGAGCCGAGAGAAAGACTCCGTTTCTGACTGTTACTTGCTTGGCCTCTTGTTTCCTGATAGTAGCTCTGAGACGCTGCCACGCAGTCCTGGATTCTGCTGAGCCAGGAGCCTTACCACTAAGTCCAAACATTCCTTCAGAAGGAAGCCACTAAGTGACTCAAGGGAATTACTCTCTCCTTTTCATCTTGCATAGGATGAATATAAACCTGCCTTCTCACAGAGTTGTTTGGAAGGTTAAATTAGATCTTTTATACAGCAGGATGCTTGGGATATAGTAGGCACTCTAGAAATGTTCGTTTCCATCTCCCTCAAAACTCGGACTTAAAATGTATTTCCCAGAATAATAATAATAACTGTGTCAATATTATTATGGAGTGTATACTTGGCTTTTCCACTTCTGTACACACTACCTGACACCCACAGCTTAAAAGAGGGAAAAGTTTATTTGTGGCTTCAGAGGATTCTGTACAGGTTTGTTGGCTCCAAAGCAGGAGTAATATGGCAGAGGGACTTGGTGGAGGCAGAGCTACATACATACTTCAAGGTGGCTGGAGGCAGAGCAGGGAAACAGTGCCAGAGGGGGAAAGGTGGGGACCAGACACACAGCCCAAGGCTATGCCTCTATGATCCTCTAAGACACACCAAGAAGTGTGCTCCATCCAGTTTCCTGAACAGATCCCAAGGCCAAGTGAGTTGACCATCCACACTAGCTAACCCAAGAAGGATCACATATCTACCTTAGTAGTGAAAGTGACCGTACTTTAGATGTCTGCCTGTGAGAAGGCTTTGTTTTGACTGGAAGCGAGGAAGTTCAAAGAGATGAGGAGAAAACTGAGTCAGAGAGATGATCTGGGGGAAAAGGGTAAAAAGAAGAAAAAAATATGGTGGTAGGGCCACTGAAAGAAAGGTGCCGAAATCTCACAGTATTGCTTACCCTGAATTTATTAGCTTTTATATTAATAAGGGGATTATTTATATACATTGAATGAGATGAAAATCACTACACAATGACAGTTATTGTATACAGAGTGACCTAATTCATTCCAGAGCATCAAACTTTATAGAAAAGAGCTCGGTCCTATTGTCTCACTCAGACTGTTCCTATGGCGATGGTTAGGGATGAAACAGCAACCGAGACCACTAGAAGTGTTTAATGGGTATGGGAACCGGCTGGGTGCTAGGGAACTCACTACTCAAGGACAGAAAGGGGAGCGCTCCCCCGCTTTATTCCTGCTTCTTGACCGTATCTCTTTCCTCCTCTTATCTCATAACCTCTCTCCCTGCTTCCCAGAGTTCAAGTGCAATCTTCTCTGAAAGGAAGCCTACTACACAATCTCAGCTGACCAACCCTGGGCACACTTCTAGAACCATTGTTCCTTAACTCTCCACAACACACAGCTTGTGCAACTGTTTGCAAATTGCCCTCAGGTGGCCCAAGGAGTGGTCCCAAACTGATCCGCATAAACTGCTTAAGTAGCCCAAGTGGTACAGTTCTATGTGACACCTGAACCTCATTGCCTGAAGCATTTTGGCTACTCAAGCTTCCTGGTATGAGATCAGGAAGCCAGACGGAGAAGAGGGCACTGTCTTTGACCTCCATGGCAAAGTGTTTCCTTCACAAGGAACAGGGTCAATCTCACTGTGGGGCCATTGTGCAAGGCTCAGATTCCTGGGAGTTCCCCGAGAAGAGCCTCAGAAGGTCCTATCAAGCTACAGCATCTCAAAGGCCCCTGCAGTGCAATTATCATGAGACAAAAATCTACTGTGCAGAGTTAATAATTAGTTACAATCTGTGAAAAACTGAACACTTGTCTACTCCAGCGAATGGGAGGCCATGAAAATGCCCACCATCCAGAAGGCTGGCAAAGGAGGTAAAAGGCAAGTAGGGGTGCAGGAGAGAAGGGATGGCGGGTATCTACTCATATTCATAGGCTCCCAAGTCGTAAGTGCCGGAAGCCCAATGCCGCAAACATCCGTGCAGTCTTGCTCTGTCCCTCTGGAAATGTGCCAGAACTACAGACTTGCACAGCCAAAAGGTCTGTAACCTTCCATGCATTTCCATCCAGTTGGACTGATTGCAGCAATCCCTATGGGAATCTCCTCCGAAGCAGCTGGCTATTGACAGTAATGTACATAGAACTCACATTCCCTTGATTTAACAGTGGTGGCCACACAGCTGTCGTACAGATCCAGCCACACTCAGTGCAGTCCAAGGGGCAAGGAGGAAGTGTCTTCTTACAGGTATCAGGAGAGACACTTTATCTCAGCCTAAGCTCACTGGCTGCTAGTGCTAAAAGGAACAAAGGAGACGCTTTTTGCACTTTCCTATCTCCACAGAAAGCACGATACTGTGGGAACGGAAAGTTCGGAATCAGTTTTGTGTGATTAACTGTAAAGCCCCGTCAGCCACACTACATAACACAGTGGAATTTACAAACACACACACAAAAAATGCTTTCTTCATTTTTACGGTTAGAATGATATAGTTCTCGGAAAGGAAATTTCCAGATACCTGCACCGTGTACTCATGATCATTTTGATGGAATTCTTCCTGAACCACTCTGCGTGTGTCCTTGCCTTTTTACAGACTCCCAACCGTGAGTAGCCTTTCCAGGATGCCTAGTAAAATGGCTGTTTCACTGCAACAATAAAACTGTTGACTCCCCTAGAGAGAAAAGTTCTGGGGGGGAAGTATATGAGTGGCTTTGCCTTTGCATTTTCTGTGCTACAGAGTGAATCTTTCAGCACTCACTCATAATCTTCTGAAAGGACTGAAAATGGAAAATATTAGTTTATTCAAATGAAGTTGAACATGAAGGAATGAGCCTATGGGTGGAGGACTGAATGGCGGAGGGCAGCCCAACCACGTTTAGTGCTGAACTGATTGACGTTGCCTTTATACCCTGCCAGGTGGCCTTGGTCTTGCTCTCCCGTATGTGGTTAAGGCCATCAGCCAAACTGTAAGGACCATGCTAAAACTGAACTTTAAATCTTAGACTTTTTCTTTTAAAGACAAGCAGCTTCTCCAGAGTTGCTTCCTACTGAGCGCAGAACTAAACCTCTCCTCCTCTCAGTACAAGGTCAGAATGTGCAGATGCTGCCCCAGGAGGTAGAGAGCAGTTTTCTTTACACAAGAAAGAGCAAGCTCTTGTCTAACAGCTGGAAGAGATAAAGCAGGCTGAGAAGACCTGGGCACTCTGGGTGGGGGGCAGACTGTGGGTTGAGGCAAGGGGCCCCTCCATCTACTTGAAGCTAGCTTTGAGTAAATCCTTCTTTCTTTTTTAACCAAAATAAATGACCTCTGATTTGGTCTGTAGTGAGCAAAGAAACAGAAACGTGTGAACTTCCGCAGCTGATGACATCACCTGGGGTGGAAGAGAGGTTGCTAGCCATCCCAGGAGGGTAAACTGGAAATCGCAAGAAGTAACAAAATCCAAGAGAGTCTCTGGCACAGTTACGGAAGATAAACGATTTTCTTCTGACCTTCAAAGAACTCGAGGTCCACAGGTAAAGCTCTGAATTTCCTGGTTGGGAAAGGAGGTAACATTCCATGGGGCCAGCCTTTGTCTTAGGGCCATCTTCTCTGTGGGGTGGGGACTGGGGTGAATGACTGCACATTTCCTTGGGTTGACAAAAGATAGGGATATAAAACATAAGCCTTGGCACTCCTGTATTAAAAAAATAATAAAAATAATAAAGAAAGACCAAAACATTTTACTTCGGGTTAAAGTCCAAAAGTTCCAACAGGAAATGCAATTCTTGGGCTGGTCCCTTCTGAGCCTTTCTTCTCACCAGGTTCACAACAAAGACAGTACTTCCTCCAACACCCTCTCCCCCATCTGCTCTCCTTCCTTAACAGCCCAGGTGTCCTCACCACCCTGCAGTGAGAGATGCGCCCCTCCTCTGGGGTCAGAGCTCATTGGGCTCCTCATGGGTGGTTCACATCCTATCCGAAGATACCGAGCTGGCCTGTGCCTTGGCTGCCAGGCTCTGAGGCTGGAAACTGAGGCTCACTCACTTCCGACACTAGTCCCACCAGTGCTACCAAAATGCTTAGTTGACGTAACGTTTTAACCTCGGAAAGTAGGCTAGGGGAAAGTCTAAAATGAAGATAGCGCGGGCTTCGTGGCTCTACCCGGGTGAAAGTGGAGGGAGGGACCGAGAGGACAAAAAAATGGTGGGTAATATGGGTTTCTATCATGTAAGAGGTGATACAGTGCAGGGCTGGAGGAATGGTTAAGTGGTTACAACCCTTGCCTTGCAAGCACTAATTCAAACGCTAAGTACCTGAGTTCGATTCCCCTGCACCACATAAACTGGCCATGTTGGCGCACACCTGTAATCTCAGCACCCGGGAGCCTGAGGCAGGAGGATTGCCATGAGTCCAAGTCCAGCCTGGACTTATAGTGAGTTCAGGACCAGCCTGGACTACAAAGTGAGGCCTTGTCTCAAAGAAAAAAAAAAAAAAACAGTGTGTATTTAAATTAAGAAAATTACTATACTAAAAAACTTGTTTGAACACTTCTCCCATTTCTTGCCATTTCTGAAGCAGTCCTGAAGTTCTCTTTTGTGACTGTAATAATAAGGTGTGATCAGAAATATAGTGAATGCTGTTGCCTACTGCCACCCAACAGAAAAATGAACTTACAAGTGATGTCGTATCTTCATTCATCTTATTTACGCGAACGAGCACTAAGCAATTTTGGACTATTCCTCAAAGTCAAAATTACTACAAAAGATAAATGTTTTGAGTTGACTCAGGATATCAAGGCAGTCATGACAGCGCGGTCCAAAGATACTCATGAAAGCGGACTTTTAGAACTGCTTCGAGGTGTGATGGGGTGTTGGAATAAATGTGTTTGAAGCAAGAAAAATCTTTTGAGAGGGATTAATGGCAATGTATCTTCACTGTAATTTTTTTGTTTAGACATTCACCATTCTTTTAAAACACACCTCATGTTTACACTTCAGGTATTTTGGGGGCCTCTAGGAAAGGACAAGACTGAAGGACAGGCAGCGTCTCCAAAGCAGCTTCCCTACGTGTCTCTCCTGCCCCTAAAGCACTTGATGAACCTAAGACTGGCTTTGCTTTGGTGGGAAGAGCAGGAAAAGATTTAGTTTAGAAGAAGTTGAAGAATGACCTCCAATGTCCTATAACACAGTAGAGTTATTATGGCTGACAGCAATTAATTAAATATTTCAAAATGACTAAAAGGATTTTCAATGCTCCCAACAAAAAACATAGCAAATATTGGTGTTGATGGATATATCAATTTGTGTACTCTGATCATTATACAATGTGTGTGTGTTTGTGTGTGTGTATGTATTGAGAAACCACATTCTTCCCCCATAAACTTGTACAATTACTATGCTCCAACCAGCAAAATTAATTTTAATAAAGAAAAAAGGCATGAAAAATAAAAATAAAACATTTGTGTCAAAATTTTCTAATGCTGCTGACATTGTCTCTCCAGCATAACTTTTCTGATTTATGTTGAACACCTTCATGTAATCTACAGGGGAAGTTGCAGTTGCTGTATTTTTGCTCTTTTTCTTGTTCATTTTAATTTATTTCAGGTGTGTTTTCATTACTTTCTTGGTGCTATGATCCAACATCTATAACTTAAGGTAGAACAGATTTCTTTTAGCTCACAATTAGGTGGTCTCAGCCCATTCATAAGCATTGCCATTAATGGTAGGGCCCTGCCGAGGGCCCAGCTGGAGAAAAGCTGTTCTTCCGTGGTGGTCAGGAAAAAGAGGAAGCAGAGCTGAGCTGTGAAGGTAGGAACACCCTTCTAGGTCATGCCCCAAGGGTATTCCCTTTCAGACCAGACCAGGCCAGGCCACACATCGTAACAGCACCCAAAATTGTCCATGGATGGACCCACTAATACAGTTAATGCTTATGATCCAATCACTTTCCAGCTACATGAGGCTTTGGAGGGGGGCGTACTAGATGCAAACCACAATAAGGCGTAATTTAGATGCTAAGAAAGGCACTCTTCTTAGTGTTCCTATTTAGGGTGCTTTGACAAATAAGCTCAAACCCCTAATATTTGTGTCCTGCCCACCCCAAGAAATTTCCCTTTCTCTTCCTTCCAACCTATCTCCCTTGCAAAATATTTTTGAAAAAAATATATGATACTGGCTCTTCTGTAACTTGCACATTGATCAAATCAAATTGGCATTATTTTAGTGGAATCATTAGAAATCAGCATAATTAATTATAAATTAATTACAATTTTTTACCACAGTAACATGGATTGAAAGAAGAGAAATACATTAAAATGTATACTGTTCACTAAAATATTCAGATTGCTGGGCCTATTCCAGTGTTGAAATCAGAGTATTTCTTGGCAGGGATCCAGGAGTATATATTTAAGCCAATAACTCTAGCAATTCTGACATGGAGTACGAGTAGAGAGTGGCACAAACCATGCTGTGGAAATCACCATAATCTGTTATGGCGGCACAGGGTTTAATTATTGATAGATGGTGAACAATGGCCGGAATTTAATGGCTTCTTCGAGATTACACAGTAAATTCATGATGTGGCTTGTTTTAGAGAAGAACCACCAACACCGTCAGTCATCTGAAGAGTCATTTGTCCCTGAGCAAAAAAGTGGAGACATTAGGAGCTTAAGACCAGACCTAGGTCTTGGCAGCCTCGCGTATATCAGCATGTAGAGTAGTTCTGGAAGCAGCAGAGGGTGGGGACACTGTCTCTGAGAGAAAGTAAGAAAGCAAAGCACCCGTTTATTTCTTCCAGCTGCCAAACCTCACTGATCTCCAACTAGGAGGACTCATTGATGACAGCCTAATCTGCCCCACCCTAATTCTTCTCTTGCTCGACAGTGCATTCCAGCCACGGCGCTACTCCATGGGGAGAGGCAGGCCAGCACGGAGGACTTACCACCCTCTGGAGTTCCTCCTGCCCATTGGCTGAATGAACAAGTCAGTCAGGTGTCAGCACAAGACACATCACTGAACAACAGTCTACCAGGTAGCGTGTTGACAACACAGGGAGCAGAACTTTCCTCTCTCTTCCTCACAGATGAACCCAAACAGCAAATAAATCCCTGGAACCAAGTGCCATCCACCATGATTGATCTTCGGTCACCCTGAGTGTCACTTCATAACAGATAAGTAGGTCTCCTATGGATGAGGTCAGATAGATAAATATTTCAGAAAACAAAGCTTTATTAGCCCTCTGTCCTTCCCCCTCAACCAAAAGGAACACTGAATGACTAAATGACCAGAGCCTTCTTGTCACCAGAATCCAAGGTAAGACAGGATGCCAGAACAATGGAGACCCAATCACTGTCGTCGTTTACCGTGGCACCATCCACGGGTTCTTCAGCTTCTAGCTCCCACCTGGCCCCTGGCTGTCTCGTCACATTCAGTATAGATCAGTGAGGTAGGGACCCCACACAGATTCACCCAGTGGCCCTCCATGAGAGGAGACAGGTACGGAGAGATGAAGAGTGTCATGTCCCTCCATGGACATTTTGGGGACCCTGCTGCCTCTGAGCAGGGGGCAGCAGACCTGAGCAGACCACTTGTATCTCTGATTGGCAATTTCCTCCTTTATAAAACACAGGGTAAAGTTAGCTGCTTTTCATCTCACTTTTATCATCATGGCTTACAATCTTCCCCTCCCAAATGAAGAACCTTGAATCTGTTTGTTAGGTTTTATTTGCTATTGGCTGTAGATCCTTCGGGCTCACTGCCAACATGAGCAAAGGTCTACACTCATTCCAGGTAGTAAGTAAGTTACCTGTTTGCAAGATTCTTATTGGTAGAATTTTTTCTTTGTTTATCTTTACATCCTTAGGACGAAAGAGATGTTCAATAAATGTTTGCAAAATGAATGTACAGCTCATATAGAAAATCAGAGTGCTATGTGATCTATTTCTGACTTGCTTCTCTAATCAGAGGAACTCTGGGTACCCACCAAGAATAATTAAAGTCATTGAAATAATTATTGTCTCTTGAGAATTTCCTCTTTAGGGGAAATATAATTCACAATGCGGCGAAACTCTTGTGAAATTCCCTTCCTTTTCCCTCTAGCTATAATAAATCTGCTGCTCTTCATGGAACTCATGCTTTAGCTGCTTATTTTCAATTCACCGATCCTGATTTTATATCACAAAACTCAGGTGTGAATCCACAAAGACTGAATTTTCCTTACAGGCCTGGAGAGGGAGACCAAAGTTAAAATTGTTTTTAGCTGACCGAGGCTAAGGGCACCTTTGAAGGAAAAATCATCATCGTCCTATTTATTATTGTCTCTATCATAAGTGCGTGTGATGTGACCAAATGGATACTGGGGGCTGTCTGTGCCACCAGCTGTGCAAGTAAATCTCCCATACATCAATGGGATTGAAAGACTTCAGGGATTTCGGAAGGAGTCACTGTCCCCATCCTCTTACTAGCAGCCTAAGATTCATTACTTTACACATCGCCCTTTGTTGCTTAAATCTCAGAGACTTTCATGCTTTAATGGGTCAGTTAATAACAGAAGTAATGTGACTGGTAATTGCGTGACCTAAGGCCATCATCCAACATCTCCACCCTTCTGTTAAATTGAGAGGGGAGGAAGTATTAAGCAATGATTCTTCCAGAATGAGCTCAAAGAATGGGCTTGGAGATGCCTTTTTAAACCCTTAGCCTTAGCTCACACCCCCATTCAGCGGAGATAATTAAGGCGACTGGGAAAATCACATGTAACAGGAAAATATAAAATTCAGTAAATGTTTTGGCCTATGCTAAGCCTCAAATAATTGTTATTATTGCTAATGTGAGAGCTAATGTTCCTATGAATCTGGGCTTGATGCGTACCGTGAGCTTACGCAGATGAAGAATGACTAAAACACGCGGGTTGCTGAAGGATGGAAGACTGACAGTATTCTATTGGGAATGGAAGAGACCTCACAAAGCTCTTGCTTGAATACGTAGTTCAGTTCTAACAGGGAAGAGAAATCTATAGGAAATAGAACAACATAAGAGGAAGTAAACATTCTGTGCTGCATTGTTGCTGGAGAATTTCCCCCCTTCACCTGCCAAAAGGCCAGTTTTCCTTGCCGGAAAATGATAAGGAAAAGCCCTTATCTGCAGGCAGCTGTCTGCTTAGGTGAGGATGAAGGTGTACACATCCCTGCTTTCTTTCCCACTGTTTTTAGGGGCGTCTTTATGAACCTGACCAGGAGTAGGTAGAATGTAGTTATTCATGGTAGCTTCCAGGACTGTGTTTGGATCCCTCCAGCATCAAGGCCAGCAAGGCTGCATGACAGCAGAAGCAATTTTCAGTGATTTGTCAGCATCCCACTGCTCTGTTTGCTCTTTTGTTACGGCTGTTGGTAAAAATTCCTCCTTTTTTTTGCCAGTGTTTTAGTGAGTTTGTGCTAGGCCTCAGCCAGGAGAAAGACTACAAATAAAAGGGTAGCTTCCCTGCCCTGATTTACCCAGTAGTGAGATTAGACTAAGATCTGTCATTTCACGTAATGAAAGAAGAAGGAGGAGGAGGAGGAGGAGGAGGAGGAAGAGGAGGAGGGGGAAGAGGAGGGGGAGAAGGAGAAGAAGAGGGAAAAAAAGAGAGAAATATCTAAGAAAGGAGCTTAGATTGTTGAAGACTGAAAGACTGGCCTACAAAAATGAAAACATTAGTGAATCTGGGCTGTTGAGAAATTAAAAAAACTCTGAGTTCATTGAAGAAGAGAGCAGATTTCCATCTCATTCTACCCAGGCAGCCCCTCTCCTGTGTACTTTTCCTTCCAGCCTTTGAGGCATGGCCCTACCAGAGCCTTAGAGCGGGTCATCCTTAAGAAGCTCAGTCATTCAGGGTTTCAATGGGAAGCCTTGAAAGGTAAGAGGATTTGTTTTTCATCCTGAGTGCATGTTTTAAACAGCCTTGAAGGACTCTGATAAAAGCCCACACTCACTTCGTGTTGGCTAATCAAATTTTCTCTACCCCGAGATAAGAGGGCCTAGTGGAAGGAACAAGAGCTTTGACATCTGCATAGCTTTGGTTTAGGGTCTCTATTTGCTAGTGAAATGAGTTAATGTCTCTTAGATGTTCTTTCATTATTTCTAAATAATTGTGATAAATTTAAAATAATAAGTGTAGTATGGAGCTGTTGTGAAAAGTGAATGGAGATAACAGATGACAAGGAGTTTGCGCAGTCAGGCACTGGGTAGTTTCACATTGCCTGAGGGTGACCAGCTGATGAGCCGGCCCCTTCAGAGTATGTGTTCTCTCTGATGCCCCATGCCTTGCACAAAACTCTTGGTTAGCATACAGAGGGCCAGTTTCTCTAGTTAAGTAAATAAGTTACTTACTAAAAGCATAATACCTACTCTGGGAAGTTTCTGGTCGCAGCTTGGAAATTATAGGTATAATAAAACAATTGTCATAAGGATAAACAAACTAATTCAAACAAATAAGTGAACTCTCTAGAGTTTTATTATCCACTTCCAAATGACCATGTGTACCTGAACCTTTGCAGATATAATATAATAACACAAAGTAGAATCCAAAAGCTGAAATGGCTTGACCTTCTTTATGGAGACCATAGAGTGAACACTGTACTTCTGAACCTGGTCCAGACTCCAATACACAAAAAGCTGATGAATAAGACATAAAACCATATGACCAAAGGTAGGAATTATTCCTGAGACAAATTGCTGAAGTATGGTTTGGTACTCTGCCTTTCTGAGCTAAAAAGTCTCCTGTAGAGGACTTACCCAGTTTTTATCTCATTCTTTCACTAGTAAGTATCCGTCTATTCTGTGTTAGGCTGTCGGTGAGACGCTGGGGATACAGAGATGAATTAGACATGTGCTAGACATGGCGTCTGCTCACAAGGATCATGTTGGGCCCATAAAGAAGCCCCTGAAAACTGTGGGAAAGAAAGCAGGGGCCTGGTTGGGCCAGGCACCACACATGGCTATTCCAGGTAGAATCTAAGAAAGTGAGACAATAGCCAGGTACGGTTTGTGGACAAGATCAACTCCTCTCTAATAAAGAGTTTTAGGAAAATTCATTCTTAAAGAAATACAGATGGCTAATAAATACATAAAGAGTGTTCAATTTCATTAGCCATGAGAGAAACATGAACCAAAACTACATTGAGATCCCATGCCAGTAAGAACGGTAATCGTCAAGAAAAGACAAAGCAAACAAAGATAAACGAAACATAAAAACAATGAATGCTACCAAAGATGTGGAGAAAAAGGGACTCTTCTGTACAGCTGGTAGGCATGTTAACTAGTACAGCCATTATAAAAATCAGTGTGAACATTTCTCAAAACACTGCAAGTAGAGATATTATTGGATCTAGCCTGCAGCACTCCTCGCTACACATCTGAGATAATTAAAGTCAGCAGACTATATAGAGTTACATGCATTGCACACTCATGTTTATTGTGGCCCAGTTCATGGTAGCTAAGCTGTGAGATCAGCCCATGTGCCCATCAGCAGACAAAGGTAGAAGGCAAACATGGTACACACGCACAATGGAGTATAATACACCCATAAGGAAGAATGAAGTCGTGTCACTTGAAAATAAAAATGAAAAGAATTGGAGATTATTATTTTAGTGAAATCAGCCCAAATCAGGAAGACAAATGTGTGTGTTCTCTCATATGTGGGTTCTGAAAACACATACAGAGACAGATGGCATAAAGGTATAAAAAGACTACTAGAAAAGAGGAAGATGCAGAGTGAGACCTTCTCTCAAAAAAAGAGAAAGAAAAGAGGAAGAGAACAAGAGAAGAAGGGAGAAGCGAGGGCAAAGGGATAACAGGGATGGGAAAAAACCAAAGTACGTGGCTTGCATACGTGAGTCTGCAGCACTGAAACCCAGTGATCTCTACAGTGGCGAAAGATGAAATGTGAAAGACAAGAGAAAGAAACAAACAAGCAAAGATAGGAAGGAAGGAAGGAAGGAAGGAAGGAAGGAAGGAAGGAAGGAAGGATGAATATTCTTAGAAGGAAAGGGAAAAGATAAAAATGTAGGCAGAGAGAGTATAATAAAAATGTCAAAGTTCAGTGGGTGTCCAGGTATAACAGCAATAGATGTTCCACATTGTGTGCACGCATGTGTGCTGAAAGGGACCCACCAGAATCCAGAAATTTAGAATAAGTAAAAAAGAGAAAGAAACCTGTATAATATGCAAGAGGGGAAGTAATCCAATAACAAAAGAAATTTCTCTTAAATCACATGTACTTGAACCTCAGGAGACCTAGTAAAGGGACCATGTAAGATATAAATCATTCTCTGATAAGTCCAGAACCAGAAATGAATTACACTGTGCCGACTTGCTCAGTTCTCCATATTCACGCTATGCAAATATTTGAAGGTAGGATGGACACTTTCTTGTTTTTTGAAACAGTCATGCTTCTGTCCAGTCTGGTTCTGAGCCTACCATGCATCCCAAGATGGCCTCAGCCACACAGCAATCTTCCTGCCTCAGCCTCTGGAGTGCTGGGATTTCAGGCATGCACCACTATGCCTGGGTTTTGTAGTGCGGAAGAATCAAACTCAGGGCTGCCTTGTGCTTACTAGGCCAGGGTTCTAGCCACTGCCTTGCTCTTCCAGCCCCGGATGGACATTCAACAGCAAGAAGAGACGAAGAAAGAGCTCACCATCGAGCGTGGTAGGACCTCACGGGTTTGCCTGGGTGGTCATGAGAGGTGCTATGGAACAAATGCTTAACTTTAATCCTCGATTGAATTATTAAAAGCCTGTTTCTGTTTATTCTTTATTGCAAGAATCATGCACACTATTGTTTAAAAGAAGGAAATGAAGTCTCACAAAAAGATACAAGACTTTCTACATGTGTCTACATATGACACATACCGGGTGTTCTTTTGCAATTTACTTTTAGCTTTTGCTTTTATATTTAGAAATGGTTTCTCACCCAAAAGATCAGATAAAAATAATTCCCATGCACATACTTATACCCTATAGATAGCTTATAGTCTTCATATTTAACTTATAAATCCATATTAAATTTGTTTTTCCAAGTGGTCTTAGGCATCTACTAGACTCATGGTACATTTATAAGCCCTAGATCTCTTTTCTCCCCCCCAAAAAAATCTGTTTTTCTTTTTTAAATGAAACCCAGGGCCTATGTTCATGCTAAGTTCTCAGTGTACCTCTGAGTCACACCCGCTGTCTCAAACCTATTTTTTATTTCTCTTATTAATTGTATGCATATTCTATTGTACAGATACCAACCTTTGGGCATGTTTCTTGCAGTCACAATAAAGTGATACTATTGAGGACACACATCTGACTCGTGTTGTTTCTGTCCCCAAACTGGCTAATTGACCATTGGCTCTTTCCTCATTAAACTACCTTTGTGAGTCATAGAGCTGCTGTCAACCATTTTGATATTCACAGAATGGCCAGTAGAAAGTGGCCCCAGATTCTGATCATTCAAGGTCCGACACATCTCTCTGCTAAATCTCCTGGACAGCTGCCAAGCCAAGGGTGAGATGAGACTATCCCAAAAAGCATCACTTCCACCCCTGCCCTTTGCACAGTGATAGACATTCATTTATCCCTTAAGCAAACATAGTGCTCCGGGGTAAAGGTTGGGTGAGACGTAGTTCTTGCCCCTGAGGTACTCTCTAGCCCTGCTAAATACTCTGTGGGAGCTGCCTAGTGGGTGACCTCATGGGATGACATCATGGGAATCTGCCCAATGTGATTCAATTTATTCAACAAATATTTGTTGAGCTCCTAGTATTTGCCAAGAGCTGTGCCGGGTGCTGGGATACAAGACCTCAAGGAGCTTGCTGCAGAGTGGAAGATTAATATATGGGCAGTTCCTTCACCGAGTGATAAGAGATAAAACAGGTAGAAGCATTAGACCTTCGGTATTGTGTGTTACTGGGTTATTCGTCCCCACCTGCTATATTAACAGCTACATTATCAGCTATATTAACAAAAGCATTTCTTTTACATTCAAAGTAATAGCAAAGTCAACTGTGATCTTGTTCACCTCAGATTCTTAAGAATTGCCCTCAGCTCCCTTCAGACCCGACTTCTAGAGCTACAAAGGAAGCAGCTGGGGTGGACGGATGAATGGATGACACATGGTTTCAAGAATTAGAAGAAGTAAGGGATGAACAGATGATCTGTTGCCCTCGCCAGCAACTTATCTGGCTGCTGGGCCTCCCGGCAGTCAACGCTAAGAGCAACAGCTGGGAAGGATAACACAAACCAGGCACCAAAGCCTTTTCTTTTCCTTTCATCCCCGTGATCCAAATCCAGGGGCCCCATTAGTGTTTGTTTTGACTTCTTGGCTCTGAACCCAGGGGTAGGTCTCCTGTGGTAGCCCATTTAGTCGACAAATCTCTTAATGGATAAATTAGCAAACTTCTGTGGTCACTTGTTAAGCTGGGCACCCTCCAGCCACTCACAGAAAACTGGAGAATGGGCTGTCCTCTCGCCCCAAACTCCAGTCAAACCCTAATCATGCTACGATAAAATCTCAGAATCATCTGACTTCCCACTTGTTTTTCTAACCACTGTCCTATTAAGGAAGAGAGAGGAAAGATTTGGATGAAATGAAACATAAATTACGAATGTAACTACTTTATAGCAGTCTTCCAAACAAATGTGCTGAAGGAAATTAAAGAGTAAAATGAAGCTTTGAGATATCTTTTTCATTTTATGACCCCTGTATTTTTTTTTTTTCTGGATCTTCTTGCTTACACAGAGTTGGTTTTAAAGGGTGTTCGTTTCTTCCCTTTATTTTGAGGTGTTCCAGTCTCTCCTCTTTGTTTCAACCATCAACTGACTCCAAAGCTGACTGTGGTGTCTCCTGTGTGGATTTAAGTTTTGAAATTTATTCCCCAAAGAAATATTCCCCATGTCTACCAATTTTTTACCTGCTTCACATTGTCACGCAACATGGCAAGTCAGGGCATGTATAATGTAAGGTTGCTTCTGTCGCCGTCCCGACTGCTCTCTCTCCCCTCCAATCTGCCAGCACTTGTTATAGTGTGTGTCACACAGCATCACAGCATCAAAGGTAATTAGAATTTAGTTCGTTTAGCTTTTCTACTTCGCTTCAATTCATCACCTCCTAAATTAACGACCGGCTCTACTCAGGTCTGTACGTGGGCTTCTGTGAGACAGAAAATAACAACGACGATTGCTTCCAAGAAACAGGAAAGTTCTACATTCATTTTGGTGTTTCTCAAACAGTTTCTTTGTGTATGAGATGGAATAATCCCTGGCAAGTTTAGCAGTGGAGGCCAAAAAATAAAGTCATTGTCCTTCTCACGGCCACACATGTCAGTCATAGTTTCTTGTTTTCTGTATTTTAAATTGTGGCCCAAACATCTTCAATCTAGCAAGTAAGAGGTTTGAGCATATATAATTGGTGATATGAGAGGGAGACCAGAGAAGAGGAGGCTGAGACAATCACTTGTAGAGAAAAAGCAAGGGAAATACAGATCCTCATTCCTCAATTACCTGGCTGTCATCTATAATACTTGTCTGTCTATCTATGTATCTTATTCTGTCTATCTATCATTTATCTATCTCCTTGTATCTATCCATCTCATATCTATCACTTATCACAGTGTTCCAAAATCTTTTGCTAGCGCCACTGCTTTTTCCCCTTTCTTCCTTCCAACCTTTGTTGATTCTCTTCTTTGCTCCCCGACTTACCACAATTTTGTTCTCTTGGGTTCCAGCCCCGAGGAGCCTTAGTCACTTGAACAGTTGATGGAGAGTTGTGGCATGGAAGGACGTGCCAGTCATCCACAGACAGCTGATCACACATTTGCCTTCTCAGGGCACACTTGGTTTGAAATTCCTTTATATGAAGTTGAATTATTTATCCCTAGGAGATGCCACTCACTATCTCCCTCAGGAAAGCTTATTTGATAAAACAAAGTTCATTGCTACTCAATTTCCTTATCTTTTCTAAACCAAAGACATAAAAAATGAGTAGGATTATTTGCAAGCAGTTCCCCATCATATCATTATGAACTTTTAAAGGAAATCTTAGCTGCTGGTTAGGATTCATTCCATAATAAATTTCTCTTCTCACTTTATGATCTCTCCCTGCACTTTCTCCCTCCCTTATTCATTCGTTCAGTATATATTTATGTATTTATTAGTGTCTACCTTGTACCAGAGACAAGTCTAGGCTCCGGAGATATCACGCAACACAAATATTAAGCCCAGTCTCCTGTGGGACTTGCATTTTAGCAGGAAGAAAACAGACAACGAACATAGATAAAATAAATGCCTGCAAGCCAGAGAGAATGATGTCAGGGGTGGGTGAGGCGAAAGTGGAGGCACACTTACAGGGAACGGGGAGTGTTGAGTTGTCCCCCAAAGCACAGCACTAAACAAGATTTAGAGAGGAAGAAGTGTGCTGGATAACCAAAGAATGTCCCAGAAGGGATGATAGTAGGCAGGTGTCTAGAGCAAGAGTAGGCTTTGGTGCTCAAGCCACACGGAGTAGGAAAACGAAGTGGTCACGTAGAGAGAAAGAGGGAAGAAGCTTAAGATGAGCTTGGGGGGAAAGCCAGGGATTCATCGAGTAGGGTCCACTTGGCCACCCTCAAGAAAGTAAATGAAATGGATCCTCTTGAAGAGTTCTGAGCAAATATCTGGTAAAGTTCAACTTCAGGGTCTAGTTGTGTGGGGTGTGTGTGTTTCTTTTTACAGAATCCTGTAGACTACTTTGTAGCAGAAAGATGGTTGGAGAGAGCAAGGATGACAGAGGCCCATTAAGCACCTATTCGTCCAGTTCTAGCAGCTGATGTTAACAACCAGTAGTAGCTGCAGAGTCCACAATTCACGTGTGCTGCTTTGTTATCCCTTTCCTCCAACTCTTCCCATGGAACTTCACATCCTCTGGAAAGATACACAAAATCCATGTCAAAATCCATGCTTTTATTACTGCAAATTTTGTTTTGAAAATGGAGGAAGGAGACAGTAGCACAAGTGCTACAGCCAACTGTGCCAAGAGCATCATTCCACCTTGATGCTCAGTCTAGACCCAGCGTGGAGGTGGCTGTCTTCTACTTCCTCTACCCTTGCTTCCAATCAGTTTTAGATTGCTTTCCTCTCTATCACACAGTGATAGGCATCTGTTCCTCTAGCTCCTACTCCCCCAGAAAAGACGTAATCAAATCTCTCATAGTATTTGGAAAATAAATTACTCTTCTAGTAATAAAATCTACTCTCCTGTGAAGACAATGTGGGAACCATTTATTGCTATTGAATACATGTTTGCTTTCTTGCTTTACATTATTACTTCTAACAGCCTTTCTCAGCAAAGTGTTATCTCCAAAAACTATTCTGCCTGAATCTATTATGCGGTGTATGAAGAAGTAGATATGCATAATTCAAAAGCTACAGATACACATAAATAAGATAGAAATGCTAATTATGTAGATTTGTTCATCACATATTGTATACATGTATTGAATTATCATTTTGTATCAATAAATAAGTACAATTATTATATATAAATAAGAACTTAAGAATAGTAATAAAAAGTTCTACTGGTTGACAATTTGTATCTCTTATCACATCTATATTTACTAGATTTTTAAAATTCTTTAGTGATTGTGTTTTCTTATGCTATCTTCTGGTCTTAATTTTCCTAAACCAGACTTCACTTTTACCACATAATTTGCCACTTAAAGAATGCTGACAAAGCAAAATAAAATAGACCGCAATCTTTACTCCACTCTCTCTTGAAGAACCACATTTCATAGATTTGGGACAGACATCTCAAATTTTTATGAACTTTGTAAAATTGTGTGAAAAGTACAAAATCAAAATTTAAAAGCATAATACAGAAGTCTAAATGTCTGTAGGTCTTAGACAGACATAAAATCTTCATCTTCCTTTTCTCTTCTGTTCCCTTCATACCGGGAAGGTTTGTGCAGCTTGTTAAACCTCCCTCTTTCTTTATTGAGTCAGTTACCTGCAATGTTCTCGAAGGGGAACTGTCAGTCTTTCGTGAAGAATGGAAGCTTCCCGGGTGTACAGATCCAGTCTCTCCATGCTCCTCTCACCACCTGGGACGTGTTGCTCTTGGTTGAACATGAAGGTACTGCTGTACTTAGTAGATCCTCTGAGCTGTAGCACTCGATTACAGAGCTTCTTAGGATAAATCCCCCAAACAACTGCTGATTGGCTATAGTGCATTCTACTTTTGCCATCTTCCTCCGGACATCTCTCTGATGTGAGGTTCTGAACAGAGCACAGCCACTAGGCAACAGCAGAGCTGGCCACCACCGCTCATCTCCGAGATGAGGCTTGTTAAAAGTACATAGTAGCTAGGCACAGTGGCATGCACGTGTAATCCTAGCTACGCAGAAAACTGAGGCAGGAGGTTTGCAAATTCAAGGTCAGCTTGGGAAACTTAGTTAGACCTTGTCTCAAAATAATAAATAAATAAATAAATAAAGGAATTATACAGGTAGGCCAATGCTAAAGCCCTGAATTCAATTTTTAGTACACACACACACACACACACACACACACACACACACACACACGCATGCACGCACACAGGCAAAACTTAGTAAATCTCAAGTATCTAGCCAGATCTATGTGTAATGCCAAGCACTGGGATCTGAACAAGAAATCTCAATGAAGTGGCTGAGTTCTGCAGCATGGAGAACCCGAGCTGCATGAGGGTGAGAGGCTGAATCCATTTGTCTTTGCATTCTGCTGAGCAGTCTTCCACACAGCGTGTCTCATGGCAGGTGCTTAATTAATCATCAGTGAATGAATAAATTATCCCTTGTGTGCTTCCCCCAGGCTGGCTTTATCTTGCTAATTGTAGAGAAATTATGCGCCGTCGTGTTGTTTAAGATAGCCAGAGAGTAAAATCTCATAATTTATTTTTTAACATCGAGTGCCCAGTAATTCTTCCTGCTAGGAGTCTACATTATTCTCCTTTAGGTCTCAGTAGCACCTACTTAAAAATTATCATACTATTCCCATTCCTTTTCTTAAGCCACTTACAAAAGATATACTTCTAATCCCACTAGAAAAATAAAACCTTAATAAGATCCTTGTATCCTGGCACAGAGACTTTGTGCAGGAGTTCTTGCAAGCACCCTGGGGATGTTGACAAGGTCCCTCCTCTGCTGTGAGTCTCCCATTAGTAGCTGGCAGGGCTCCTACCACCCAGAAAGTGATAGACGAACTCACTTGAGATGCCTCCTGCAGGGGAAGTACAAACTAGGAGGGCAGGGCCACCTCCAGAGCAATGAGAGCAATGAGATAACCTGCTAGACCTTGGGCGGGCTCCTTGTCCCAAATACAGCCTCAGTGGGAGAGAAGAGGAGGGAGGTGAAGCCGGTGTATCAGTCACCTAAAGCACTCAACTTCTATCTGTTGGCATTATCTTCACGATAATTAAACAGCAATAACTCAAAAGCTGAATACCGCCTGTGGCCTTTACATTATTAAAGAAGAGCCCAGTGTAGAGGGAATACAATGTGCCGTAGGAGACACACATCCCTGGAACTTCATTATCTACCGAAGCTCTTGGCATTCCTAAATCAGACAGAAAGAGAGGAGTAGGAACACCAAGCTAAACAAAAACTGGCCTCTTAATTTAAATATGGTCTCTTTTGAGTCCAGAACCACACAGTCGTATTTGGTAAGGTGAGCTCTCTGACGAAAAAAAAGTGCCACAAGGATAGCAAAGACAGTGGCCTCCGTGAGTTCGTGTAACAAATGTCACGCTCATGACTCATACCAGGGACACACCTAGCCCCAGACTCCCTGGAAACAAGTGACTAGGCAGTGAACCAGTCCCTCGGTGACACTTTTGTCCCAGGCCGACTTCACCGAAGGTTGGGTTACTCTTCCTTGACTTACTTGGTCACTGAGCAGCCCTCTCCCATAGCAGCCTAACAGGCAGGCCAATGTGGAGGGCGAGACCACGTGCAAATAGAGCTGGGAAGCTGTAATTTCTGGTTTGTTTGATGGGAACAGGCATAGTTGCCTCAATTATTCACCTTTCCCTGTGTTTAGCCCTCAACCAGGACCCTTAAATTCTAGTAATTTTAGGAAAGAAGCATGAATATCTTTAACCTAGGAAGGAAGAAAAATGATGAGAGATAAGAGGAAAGAAAGCTTGAAGGATTATCAAAAATTGAAGAAGTGCTTTATCTGTTCTTGTGGTTCTTATTATTTGTTGTTCTAAAAAGCTTTTTATAAAGAGAAGTGCTGGAACTTTCTCAGAGCTCGAATATACATACACCCACACACAGGCCCAGAAAATATTTAAATAGTTTGAATTGGAATATATTTGAAAAACAGCTTGCCGACTCTTTGGCCTCAATGAAAAAAGCCTCAGGATTCAAGCACAGTAAAAAATCATTCATTTGCATATTTGTATCAGATAAACTAGAATGAAAATAAAAGCCATCAGACCCTCATCTATCTGACTCATGGTAATCCTCTCTCCGGGTAAATTGGTTATAACCTTTGCATTATGTCCTCAGTGTGATTTTTGCAAACTATCCATTTCTGTTGATAATTGGTAAAATACACATGCTGAGTTTGTTTCGGCAAGTGAGTGAAATTTGTTAGTCAAGGCTAAAGCAGACTTAACTGTCTCTTTTCATCCTTTCCAAATTTAAACACTATTTCAGGTTGCCTTCAGAAGAGCCATGATTATATTGATCCATGGTTGACATTATAAGGGGTACGCAAACTCCCATTGATCATGATGTGGGAACGTGCCTTCAAGGCAAAGTCCATGCCAATGTCATTATGTTTTCTCAGGGCCTAAAAGATGCCTCTTACTAAGTGGTAAGTAATGAAGATAAAAATGAGCAGAAGGTTTGGAAGTTAACCCAAAATAAGTGAGGGGATAATTCAGGTAACTTCAAAAAGCAGGAGGTTTGAACACAAGGGATACAGCTTTCAAAGGTTCTCGTGTTTCAATGAATCCTGCAATGTGTGCAGAGAAAAGTTTTAGAGAATGAGTCTTTCTACAGTAAGAGGAATCTTCAGCTCATTCTTGTTACAAAGATAATCCAACTGAAAGAACATCGGTTTGGGATGTTTGAAATGGCATGGAGAGGGACACCATTAAATCTAGTCTCAAAAGCATCTGCAGGTGAACCTTTGAACTGGGTTTCAGTCCCATCTGTCCTTGACCTTTGTGTTAGGCCACGCCCACAATTTTCTGAAGCTTTGATTGTTAGTGTTGGTACAAGAGGTCCCTTTCCATAACTGCCCAAAGACTGAGAATACACGCAAGACAGGCTAAAATTTGCTACTTTCAACCAAAATCTCTGATTAGCAGTTGATGTGCCCATCCTTCTAGTGGTTTATAGCTATAAACATTGTCGGCATTTTATAAAACACTACAGCATATTTTTCAAGACTACTTGCCTCTATGTTTTTCAGGATTGCAATCTTAATACCAAATAAATATAATTTTCTTTGTATTGGAGTAGGTTTTTTATTTTATTTCAATAATTCACTCTTTCACTTGTATATTTATTCAGGAAATATTAGTGACTTTACCTAGACATGTCACTGTAACAAAAGTCACAATAATGTATGTATAAGATCTACTCACTGCCTTCCTGGGATCAAAGAAGGATAATCTCTCTTTTTTTTCTTAGTAGCTACCAGAATTTTTTGGTAACAAAATAATAAATGAATATCCCATAGTATCAGTTCATATTCTTTTAGGACAGAATTTCTTAGCCTGAGCACAGTACTAAAGTCTGTCCTACTTACTAAAGGATATTTATTAACAGCATTGATCTCTACCCAGTATATGTCAATAGCTGTATCTTCCTAGCTGTGACCACCAAAAGTGTCTTCAGACATTACCACCTGAGTCTTGGGGGGAATAACTGGCCCCAACAGAGAATCACTAATTGGAAGAAGTAGACAGCAGGAGGTTTTATGATGATTGGGTGGAGAGAGAATTGCATGAAATGAGGATATAGAGAGTATAGCTTTTTGAGGTAGGAAAGTAAGGAATTATAGTTGCCTAATATCTTTAACATCACATTTAGATATTTGCTTCCTTTTAGGATATAAAAATTAGCCAAAAATTAGCATAAGACTATTTTTTCCACTTTTACAGTAAAATATACCCAGGCAGCTACACAAGAATAGCTTAATGAAGCCCATCAGAGAGCCGAAGATGTAAAAAATGTGAATGAAATGAATTTCAGGAGAGGGAAGAATCATGGCTACAATGAAAATACAGTAAGGGTCAAGAAAGGTAGAGCCTGTGGTGGATAGGTTAAGAATTCAGCTAAGACTTTAGTTAACTCTTGATGGCTTTTGAGAAGCAGGGGAATTGAAGAAGTTCACATGATCAAGGTCATATACCAGGTCTCTGAAACAGTCTCGACATAGGAAGAGGTGAGAAATCCTGGGAAATCCAGGAGAATGTGAGAGCGAAGGCGAAGCAAGAAAACAAAAGGCAACATGTCCGTGGTCTAGAACTTACCCTGGTGTTAGATACCACCATCTCCCACCAGAGGATGATCGGGAGTCCTGAGAGAAATCTCCTCAGAAAAGCTCTGGGAAGTCTACCTGAGGCTGAGGGAAGCAGACGCTAAGAGAGCCCATCCTGCCCTAGGAATGCTATGTGAAACATGAGTCACCCCATCTCCCTCTGGGAGCCACAGTGGCCTAAAGCCTGCCTACATAAAAAGAGGAATCAGATCTTATATTTATCTAGAATGTTTCCCAGAAAGATCACTGGGTTGAAGCCTTCCTCGACGCCGAAAGCTGGATCATAAGAATTCCAACTTCATCAGATGATTAATCCACAGATAATGTCATGAGTTAATGGCAGTACTCTTAGGTGATAGAAACTTATGAGGTAGGACCTACCGGAAGTGAGCATGTCATGGGGTCATAACCTCGGGCGTACAGCTGATCCTGCCACTTTCTTCCTCTGGCTTGTTTCTTCCCGCTCTGCTTCCTGCCTTCCATGAGGTAAGAAGTTTTCCTCAGACTGGCTCTTCTGCCATGATAGGCCTAAAAACAGTGAAGCGGACCAGCTATGGACTGAAACCTCTGAAAACATGAAAAAAAACCAATCTTTCCTCCTTTGACTCATGTCAGATATCTTGTCACAGTGATGGAAAGCCACAAGTACAGGAGAACTCGGAAAAACATTTCCACACTCCTGGCTTTGCCGTTAGTGCCAGGAAGTAGATGTCCACCTCGGGAAGAAGAACAGAAATGTGGGAGGATCCTTCCTCGTCTACGTGGGTCCTGAAATCCGGGGCTGAAGCAAGAGGTCTGAGGAACCCTCTGGCACTCTAGAACTGGCACTTCGTAGAAAGCGGCAGAAGGGAATGTTGAATTCGGGGTGTACTGAAATACCTACAACAACGGAGTTCAGGCCTACCTCAAATGCAGCCTGTAGTGACAAAAACCTCATAGTTACAGCTTAGTAGAAAGTGAGACATGGCAGCTTTTGAAAATTTGTAGCAATTGTGTCACCTCTAGTCTTCTTTTTCACATACACGATATCTAACATCGAGTCCAAAATTGAGAAATAGTGAAAATATTGACATTAATCAGAGCCCAAGATCGCTTAAATATTAGTGTTTTCAGAAAGGGCCTATAAATATATTTTTTACATAGGTGTATCTATATCTATGTATCTATGTCTATAGATACATAGTTTTAATCATAGTTACATTAGATTTTTTAAAGTGATACATTGATTCTAAAGTAAATATAAGTTCTAAAATAACCAAAAATATATTGATAAATAACATGTTAAATGCCTGAAACTAGCCAATTTAAAGGTACACTCTAAAGTTACATACACCACACACCCTTTGGGGAAAAAATTAATAATCATTTATGAGCAAGAGTCAAAGTTAACTAATAATAAGTCATGACCAGGTGGTGTATTCAAAAATGTAAGAATGACTTAACATTTGAAAGAATATTAATATAATTTGCCATAAAGGACAAAAGCAATCTCAATAGGCAAATAAAATATATCTAATGAGATTCAGCAACTATCAGATAAAATAATTTCAGGACATTAAAAATAGAAAAAAAATTCCTCTATCTAATTATAGAACACGCCTCAAACCACTAACATTGAGTGCTTTTTCTCCAAGAGTAAGAGCAAAGCAAGAACATATACTCCTAACATTTTTCTCTAAATAATATTCTCAAATATCTAGCAATTTACAAAGTAAATAAATGCAACTAAAGAGTTAAAAATTCTAAAGGAAGAAATCAAGCTGTTTTTATTCAAAGGATACATGACAGAAAGCTCCACGACATCTGAAAAAAATAGTAGCAGTAAGAAGTCAATTTATTTTCTAGCAAAAAAATCCCTCAAAATTAAATATGACTAAAACTTACAGAACTATCAACAAATGTAATGAAAAATGTACAAGAATTCTATTTTGCAATCTGTATATTGTTGAGAGAATCCAAATAAGTAGAAACACATATCACTTTCATTGACGAAAAAATGAATATTGATAAAGATGCCCATCCTTTCTAATTGGATGATAAATTCAACACAACTTCAATCGAAATTGCAGGAGATCTTTTTTGAAGAAAGTAGTATGTTGATTTTTAAGTAAATATACAAACTCAGAGGATCTAAACTAGCCAAAGCCGTTTTCATAAAGAGAAAAATTTAAATGCCCTAAATTAACCAATTTAAAGACTTACTAACACTACAGAAGTTAAGGTAATTTTCTATGGAATTGAAAAGAGTTCAAAAAAATAGATCAATGAAATGAAATAGTATAAAATTCACTCCATATATGTGGCACTTTTTAACAAAATGCCAAGTCATTTCAATAGGGAGAGAAAAGTCATTTGAATGAATAATTCTGGAATGTCTGTATATTTAATAAAAAAATTAACCTGAACCATCTAATTCATAGCAACCACAACAATTAACTTGATATTTACAATAAATTTCAACATAAGAACTAAAAATATAACTTCTAGAAGAAAGCTTAAAAGAATATCACAACCTATGAGAAGGCAAAAATTCTGTAAATGGGACATATAAAACACTGATAATAAAAATTTGATAAGTTGGACTTTGCAAAAGTTAATATATTCTAGTCACCAAAAGTCACCATTAAAATTGAATTGTGAAAACAGATATTGGAAAATGTGTGTAACACTTATATTTGATAAAGGACTCATGTCCCAAGTATAAGCAGAATTCTTCAAAGCCAGATATAAAAAGGCAGTCCACTTGGTAAAAATAAGCAAAATATTTAAATATATATGTCACACAGAAAGAACACGTAGACAACAAGCCTATAAAAAGATGCTCAACATCACATATCACCAGGAAAGTGCCAACTGATGTCACGGGAAAAAGTCATTCCACACAAGTCAGGCTGCTTGAATTTGATATGAAGTGTTAACAGCCAGTGTTGGCCTAAGCAATTACAAATGCAGACAATACCATATGTGAGACAGTTGCTTTGCTGGCAGGAGTGGAAAACGCTCGAACCACTTCAGAAAGTTTTGGAAGTTTTATATAAAGTTACCAAACGCTTACTTATCCTGCAATTCTACCCTTAGGTGCTTCTAGAGGAGAGATAAAAATATAAACTAGTACAAGGAGACTCTGACGGTGTTCAAAGCAGTTTTAATAATAGCTCCAAGCTGGAAACGATCCAATTATAACCATACAGGGAAATTTATAAATATATTATTACATTTGTA
This sequence comes from Ctenodactylus gundi, assembly GCA_004027205.1. Taxonomy (NCBI): domain Eukaryota; kingdom Metazoa; phylum Chordata; class Mammalia; order Rodentia; family Ctenodactylidae; genus Ctenodactylus; species Ctenodactylus gundi. The sequence goes on from PVKB01002963.1 coordinate 167,111, forward strand.
CACAATCAAATTCTACTCAGCAATAAAGTGAAATGAACCTTTGACAAAGACAATGTCATAAACAAATTTCGAAAATATGATGTTGAGCTGTATGGTTTGGACCTATTCTCAAGGGCGCATGTGTCCCTCGTGCAGCAATATTCAGAGGTGGGGATTTTGGAATGTGAGTGAATCATGTTGACTCTAATTTCATCATTGAGTTGATTCACGATGGTTTCATACTTTATGGTAGTATAGAGAGGTGATGGGAACTTGGGAGGCGGGGTTGAAGATAGTCCTGAGTTCATAATCTCTTCCTTCTCCATGGTCCTCCTCTCTCTCTCGCTCTCTCTCTTCCACTCAAGGTGTTTGTGCCTCTTTTATGTCCCCTTCTGATCCACCACAAATGAGTCACTTTGACCCATCACTTGTTCTCAACAAAGATGTTCTGTCTCCCCTCTGGCCCACAATAATGGAACAGGCAACCATGGACTGAGAACTCTGAAACGGCTATTGCCCAAATCAACCTTTTCTCCTTTAAGTTGTTCATCTCCGTTATCTTGTCACAGTGACAGAAATCTGCCTAATCCATGAGTAAAATCAGCCAAACCCAAGAGAACACCGCTGCTTGACTTATGTAGGAAAAAAACTCATCTATGAAGGCGAAGCTGCTGTGTGGTGAAAGAAACTAACGTGGTGGCTTTCTCTAGTTCCAGTAGGACTGGGATGAAGCAAGAAAGTACATGTGTGAAGGAACTTACCGGGAAAAACACAGAATTTTTCCGCATGATAGAAGCATTCTATGAGTATTTTTAAATAGGTATATATAATCCTCATTTCTCACTAAACTTCATAAAGCCTAAGAATTTTATTTTACCTAAATTGTACCTCACTGCCGAGATTTTTTTTTTAAATGGTAATTTTAAAAACAGCTTGAAAACACAGAGGCAGAATCTCTGAAAACTTTCGTTGGAAGAAAACAAAACAAACACATCCTGAAACCAGTTGGCTGTGACTCCGCTGTGATCGTACAAAGGCTCATTCTCTGAACCTTCCATTCCGTCTACCCCGACACCAGCCCTTCAGTGTCGCAATTTTGTATACAAAATTAGAAGACATGCTACGTGTGTGTCTGGGTTGGAGCCACAGCACTAAACAAGTGGAAGGAACCGGTGGAGTCGACCAAATAAAAGCCAATGTTTGCTTTAGTCTAGAAGCCCAGTGTCAAACCAGCAAATGTGTACCACCAACCGGTACTCAGCGGCGTCAGTACAGTCAGGCCTCGGGGGGGAAGGAACATGCTCACAGCTCTGCTCCAAGAGTCGTATTCCCCAAGCTGCTCGAGGTAGTCAGCAACCACAACGAATCCTATACACGCAGGCCAATCTTCTCCAATGCTCTGTCTTTTCCTGGCTATTTTGGTTCTCGGCATGAGCAAGCGAAAAAGCTTGGAGTGAAACCCAAGCATTAGTAAGAAATGAGAGTTGACACATCAGTGTGGCGTGGGTGGGGCAGAAAGGAGTGGGGACAGCATCTCCCTCCCTGTGTCAAGCCTATTTCCCACTCGTTACAACGCTCCATATTCTTTGATGTGTCCTTTCCCATAGAAGAAATTATTTGGGAGAGAGGGGGAGGCAAGTTAGCTCGTGGGAAAAAATGTCTCTCGGGCTGTAAGCAGTCAATTGGCTCATGGCCAAGTAATGTCCTCAAGGTGTGCCATGAGAGATGAAGTCACTTGGCTCATTTTACCAGCCTCAGGATGGCGTCAAGACCTGACAAAGCCAGGCAACACGTACCAGGAAGCTAATCGGAGGCAAGGCCACGGCCCTGGAGAAGTTTTCCTGAATGCCGGGAGGTGGGGGACTTATTTAAGTAAAAGGCTTCGGTAGTTCCTTACCCACAAAGGAAAGCCAACAGGCAGGGCAATGGGGTGGATTACACTGGAAGAGACGCACATCTCAAGCCCGAGCCAGACCAAGATGTACGTACGTGCTCCCTGAGGCATGCTGAATTCTGACACCCCTAAAATTTGTTCTTCGTTACATATTTGTTCAGCACTGATTTAGTGAAGAAAAACTAAAACATTCTTTGAAAGAATAGAGGTGATATATCTTGAAACACAATACCCATGCGGGAACAAGCGTATACCAAAATGCAACTCAAAGAATCCCCACAAACTGAACAATCGTCAGGTTCTCTGCACCCAAACCAAGGAAAGAAAGATCGAACCCCTTCCCTGACATCTACTCTCAATCGCTCCCACAGAAGGAGGTCTCTCCACTCTCAACTTCCAGCTGTTTTCTAAGTCGTGAGGTTGCGATGCTCTTTATGTTGATACATCACCGACTTTCCCTTTTTTAACTTAATTGAACAATCTTGACTTCCATAACCTATTTGGTTGCCCATAACCAGAAAGCAGATTTTACTCACATTCTGAAGTTGAGGTCAGTGACATGCACGCATTGCAAAGCTTTCTCCTTCGACACAACAGTTTATCACGACTTGACTTCAGAACACCACCTGCGTGTCACTGCTGACTTTGAGGGATTGGCAGGTGCGGGCTGGATTCAGAGGGCAGCAAGTGTTACATTGCCCCTGATAATGCAATTTGTCTTTCCTTGTCCTTGGGAGATAGCTTCCCCTGAAACCTTGGACAGTACACAACCTATAATTTAATGTCTTTTCCATCTTAACTAAATATTTATTGAATACTGAGGTCTTCGTGTCTCCAGTCTGGAAAAAAAAAGCAAGAGCAAAATGAAACTTTTTTTTCCCTCCTTCACGATTTCACATATAGAAGATTCATTCTTAGCATAGATTTTAGCAACCTTAACATATATTTTCCCCTTATTAAATTGGATTATTTTTTACATTTTCACCTAAAGGGAACACTGCACAGCATCTCTTCGACACATCTCAGTTTCCAACATCATTCCTCTTATACTTTGGGAACATTTTCACTGAAATAAAGGTTGCCTGAACACAGACATTGGGATATTGGGATAACTAAGAGAGCTACTAAGTTACTGCAGGGTGGGTAGTATATACAGTAAGGATACATTGGACAAAGAACTGAGTCATATCTCAGGCAGAATTGGGCAGGATTGAGAGAGATTCCATTTTGTTATTCAAGATGAAATGTCACATATATATGTGTATGTATACATACATACACATATATATGTACATTTTTATTTCAGGAATTTTTCATTTTATATTTTTCAGGCCACTGTTGACCACTGTTGACTGAATCTGCAGAAAGTGAAGCCATAAATATGGAGGGGCTATCACATTCTTTTACAAAAATAACAAAGATAAGTTGATGCAAGAAGGAGTGTTTTTATCTCTATTAAAAAACACCATCTACTGTGGCAGAAATACAACACATTACTGTTCAACTGGTAATAAAAGAAGTTGCTTGTGAGAACTTGAATTAACAGGCATTTTTCTGATTTGTTAGTGTGACCATATTAAGTTACCAATATTTTAAATATATTTTTCAACGTATGGCTTATTATCTCTGGGCCCGAAACTTCCTAAGACTCTCAGTTTAGAGCAATAAATGAGTTTAAAGCAAAACACAAGAGAGATTCCAAGCATTCTCTTTGCAATCTAGCATTGGGATTGTCACATCAATTAACAGACATTCAATGCATGCTTTCTGTGGATGTTGAAGACACAGTCAGTCTCTCCTGTACAAGAGCTCAATGTCAAGTGACGAATCAGACGTGTAAACAAATACCAGAGTAGAGACAACAGATCTCTCTCGCCTGAAGGAGTTCAGGAAGGTCCCACACAAGAGAAAACATTTGAAAAGCATCTTGAAAAAAAAATCTCCTCAGTAGAGCCCTTTAAAAAAGGATTTTTCTCTGAGAAAGTTGCATGAAAAGAGCCCAGGTGGAGAGAAAGTTCATGGCGAGGGAGGAAACAACTAAACTGGCATCCAGTGTTATTTTCAATTATAATCTAAACAATGTCTGTGTTCGGAAGCGCTGGGATGCTGAAAGCAGCTGAATTCTGGGTCTTAGTATGTACTGGGCCATAATTTCTAGGGCTTGTGACCGAGGATGCTTCATTTGGACCAGCTTTCTGTTGCATGAATAATTTGAGAACAGTCGTCCTCCCATAGTACAGGTGAAAACAGAAGAGATGGAAGACAAAGACAGAGAAATAAGTCGGAAGTACGTAATGAAGGCTTGTGTGAGGACCGGTCCCTAGAGTTTTATATGAAATCTTTACAACCACACTGTGTGGTAGGTGTCATTATCCCTGTCTTACATATAAATAGATATTTATGTCAGGAAAACAGCGTAGCCTCCAAAGGTCCCATGAGTGGTGGGTCCATACTTGAAATCCAGGTATGTCTACACGTGAGAGGTTGCTGTTGCTCATTTAGCCCTACTTGAGAAACTTTCCTTGGCGCAGTTGAGCCGACCTGACTCCTTTTATGTCTGGACTCTATCTATAAATAAGAACTCTCCCAGTTGGGTACAAAAACAGGGATAAATTGGACCTCACTTCCAGTCCGCATTAGTCCATGGGGATATCAAGACCTTTGTGTTCTTCACTAGAGATTTGGGAGCCCACCGATCGGTCCAACTCTTGCGCTCTGGGCTGTTGTCTGTCAATAGCACAGTAAAGATTTGATTTTGATTCTTTTTGATCACTCACCTCACTTCTCACGCTGTCTTCTTTTAGTTTCACGGTCTGACATAATCAGTCTGTGGTTTCTCGTGGTTAAAAAGGACAGAGGAATAGATTGAAGTTTCTTTTTTCTGTTTATCTTTTTGAGCTCATATCAACTGAGAATACTATACCAACAACCAGAAATTTGATATCGGGAAAGGTAAGTCATATGTTTCTGAATTTATATTATACATATGGTCGACATTTTTGTATTGAATAAAGCCATTCTCATGAATGTATTTACTTGTTCATAAATATTTAACTCAGACAGGCCTTTGCCTTTCATTGTATAAATGTGTAATATTTTCCTCCTTCCTGATTGCATTAATAAAAGGATTATAAAGCATCCTAAAGCATTTCTAGTCTGATTGGTTGAGAAGTAAGCTTTTAAATGGTTTAAGTAACCCCCAAATTTCTAGGAGTAAAAAAAAATTGACCTCTGATACTTTTAGTATGGGAAGGGAAAAAGAATATTTTTATACAAACTAATTTAGAAAATACTTAAGCATTTGAATTCACACAACTTACACAAGTAAGACTAAATTAATCATTTCATACAATAAAAATATTTACTGTTCTCTACTTTATCAATGTTAAATATAGTAAAAGCAGAGATTTTTATTCTGCCTGTGAATTTCCTCCATACGTATATTTTTACTAATTGAATAGGCTAACATCGTATTAGTAAATATTCATCTTAATAAAAATACAAATTCATGAATAACAAATTTAAATCCTTATTCTGAAAAATTTTATTTCAGCACTAATTATCCTTAAACATAATTTGTAAAATTCTTAGAAAGCTTAAAACCTTATACTGATAATAAATTGAGTTAATGAATGTGTATTCATTAGATGTCTAAATTGTTTCTGAAAAGACAGAATGCTGAGACTTTCAGCATTGTTCAGCATAATTTTTAAATTTTTATATAATTTTATCTTGGGCTGAGGGAATAGCTCAATGCCAAGAGTACTTGCCTCTGAAACACAAGACTCTGGATCTAATCCCCAGCACCACTGTGGTGGCACATGCCTGTAACCCCAGCACTAAGTCAAGAGGATTGCTGTTTGTTCCAGGCCAGCTTGGAATACATAAGAAATCAGAGCCAGCCTGGTATACAGAGAGACCCTGTCTTAAATAACAACAGCAATAGTAATAATAATTTTGTCTTTTATTTTTAAGTGGTAAAAAATATGTGCTGGAGCGTATCTGACACTTTACAAAAATCCCTCTGTATGAGCTTTATATGTCCATAGACAGAAGAGAAAGCTCTCAAAATGGGAATTTTTTTGTTATCAAAAATAAGATTTGATAGATTTACTTATAAGATTTTTCAAAAAGCATTTTAGAAAATTACAACTAAATTTTCTCTTTTTTAAGTGAAAGATTTCTTTTTGAATTTTCTTTAAGTTTGTAAAAAATAAAGTTATTTCTTCCGTGTAATAGGCATAGGTAGAAAAGTTATTCTGCATCCTACCAGAATAACATTCTATTGTTTCTGTTGACTATATCTTTGTCCATCTGGAATGCTATAAAAGTATTATAAAAATCAGGCAGCTTATAAACAACAGAAACTAATTTCTCATGATTTCAAAGGCTGGGAAATGCAAGATCAAGGTGTAAAGTAGCTCCAGTATCTGGCTGGAAATCTGCATTCTGTTTCATACGTGGTACTTCCTCATTGAGTTCTGGCCTAGACAACAGTTCTCAAAGACTTCTTACAGTTTTAGAACATTAATTTCATTTACAAGGGCCTTACCCTTATAATCTAATCCTTTCCAAATCTGTACCTTAATCATATCAATGATTAAGTTTCAATTTAGGAATTTTTAGGGCCCATACACATTTTGATCATAGAATATTCTTGGTTACCTAAGAAAAAAGTTTCTTTTTTAGAAAAGTGCTAATTTAAAAAAAAATCCTTTTAACTCTTATTTTTATTTTTAAATCTTTTGTTATCATTTTGATTACTTCAGTAGCCAAGTATGGTTTTTCAGTTACCCATGATCTCAATTTAATCAGATATTTAAATCTGACAACTTTCTTTTTGGGTTTCCCTCAAATCAAATCTGAATAATATCTTTTATACCTAAAGACTAGATTTTCTAAGGGTCCTAGAAAATCAGAAAATTGGCCTAGATTTCCTTAGGTGAAATTTGCATAGATAAAATGTCTAAATATTTCAAAAATTGTGCACTATATGAGTAGTCCCTAGAAAATTACTAATGCCTGTGATACATTTCTCTTTATCGAGGTCCTGCTATAACGTAACTCGTCCAGCGCGGAAGATGTTCCAGATCCTACTGGAGTGCCGAAAGCCGTTGATTGAATCAGACTTTGTAATTCAATACTTCTCCCATCCTACCTAATCTCTCGCATTGTCCTTATTTAATTCACCATGCTCTGTGGCCCTAACTTCTGCAGTTGGAAGTGTGGAACTAGCATGATTTTTTTTTTCTTTCTTGTCAACTCTACACACAGAAGTTTCCCACTTATCCTGGATCTTAACATCTTCCGCAAGTGATCCTTTGTGCTTGCCTTAGTAAGTTTAGTACTTTTCCTTTTTCACTTATAAGGAGCCTTTTATACTGTTTGGCATATCTGAGCTGCTACCAATTTTACCCGTATGTACTCCTAAATTAAATAAGGGCTAAACAGCAGCACTACAGAACAGTGACAATTAACCAGATAATCAAGATGGCTGCCAGGGGACAACGGATGGATCACAAGTACAGTGGGGATGCACTGAACCAAGGGGCCAATTCCTGTCCCAGGCTGACAGAGCAGGGGCCTACCTCTGCATATTTTGTTATTATATTATATGCCCCGTAGCAGTATCTAATTAAAAACTAGGAATTATTTCTGGAGTTTTATGTTTTCAAGCTATAGTTGCCCCTGGTTTTACTAAATTTGTAGAAAGCAAAACCATAGATAAGAATGGACTATGGTAGGGCTATTACTGATAATTTCACTTTTGAGGATGAGTTGAGGTACTGGATAGGGAACCCAGGGCCTTTGGCCTGTGCTAGCTATATCTCTGAGGTATATATGGTTTTAATTTTGAAACAGCATCCTGGTAAGGCACTCAGATTATGCTTGAACTTGGGATTCTCCTGTTTTAGCCACTCAGTCACATATTTTTTAAAAATATTAACTTCCTCACAATTTTGTGCCTTTAATGTGAGTCGAGCATTTTTCCAGGCTGGTGGTTTTCAGTTGAGGCTGATTACTTACCTGTGGAGCTCCGTTAATATTCACCTGTTCAAGACATCCTCTCCACTTAACTGCATCACTTCACATCTTGACGTACTGATACATCTCAATGATCACATTCATAAAATATGGTGTCAAGATTATTGCATTACATCTCAGGATTTTCTTCTCAATTAAAATAATGCCTACCTATTTTAGAAATTAGAGATAATATCAACTCTTCTCTGAAAATAGAGGAAAATAGGCTGTGGATTACATTGTCTAAAACCTTTTGGATTGAATTCATTATCTTGTGCTACATGCCACATGAACAGCAGATTACCTTGTCAGCGGCATTACCCTTGTCAGGTACCATCAGTTCAGAAAGACTACAGTAACAAGTGAACTGAGGCCATTTTACATGCCTGGTGCTCTGCAGATAGTTTTATTTAGCTCTGATGCATCCCTGGAAGCTGTAACGAATGTGCCACAGATCACACTTCTGTGTCCTCGGCCGGGAAGGATTATCTCAGAGGCCCACAGAGGACATTGGGAGTCTCAGCTCCTGATGGCGTTGCTTAAACACTGTGCACATACCAGCAGGTTGAGTCAGGATTCTCCAGATTCTGGTTGAAACATAAATGAACTCATGTGACTCAGAGGAATAAGAATTGATTACATAAGAAACAAGGAATTGATGAGAAGTGAGTATTTTTTATGTGGAATGTAGTTGTTCTATCAGTTTATTTTCTGGAGATATAAGGAAGCCCTTTCTTCCCCTCTTACACTGTAACTCATGGCTATTTAAACTCTTCTTTTTTAAACTTAAGTGAAATATTTCTAAGTAATATCTAGTTTTGTTTGCAGGCTTTCTCCAGAACTAGGAAAGTATCATTGAGTATTTTGATTTTCATGGTAGTATAAGTCTTTGCCTAAGTTATAATAGAACCCATCCTTTTGTAACCATGACATAATGGAAAATCATGATTATGCAACTAAGGAAAATCTGGAATGTCATATTTGAGAATAATTTTCTTTTTGAGATAGGGTCTCATTTTGTAGTCCAGGCTGGCTTTGAATTTACAACAATCCTCCTGCCTCAGCCTCCTAAGCGTTGAGATTAGGTATATATCACCACATCTGGCTTGAGAATGATATTCATTTAATCATATATTACCAAACTCTTTAAGGAACTGAATTGTCTTAGGGAGGTGATGCATATGAAACCATTATAGGCGAATAAATCGGATACCTGGCTCCAGATTCTCAGCTTTGCAGGTAAAGAAGGTCACTTTCTGGCAGGCCCGCAATCTTAGAATATTTTGAAAAGTGTAGAACTTGTCCCAATTTATAGGTACTATAGGTGAAGTCTAGCAATATGTTTTTGACTTGACTTCCAAGCTTAAAAACATGTTCAAAAAATCTATTCTGAAATTCTTTATGAAAAATTTCAAAAGGCAAACTTAAAGGCCTTTTTAATAATCATTCTTGCCACACTTATAACTTTGCCAAATCTAATGAAACCAGGTTGATTTTGTAATAAAACTAATAATCTCAAAGAAAAGTTATTCTTGATCAAAAACAGGTGATTCCATGTAGCCTTCCAAGATTATCTAGTTCTAGTCCTGTCCATCACTTTTGAGCTATTTCGGAATTCTTTCTAAATTGTGGCTGACTGATGGATATTCAAACTCTGTCCTATCTGGTGGAGTATAAATTGACTTGCCCCTCAGTACTGGAAAAAAAACATATTTAATATTTATTTACAAATTGAATTGAATCTTATCATTTTCCCAACCTGTCAATCCTAGTGAGATTTGTGTTCCTTTACCTTTTCCCAGGAATTGACCATCATCCTTCAGACAATGATTTCTAAATTGGCTTGGTTTCCAGAGTCTATGGTGACTTTAAGTTTTAGTTGTCTTTGTTCTTTCTGTTCTTTCCCCCTAAGACCTGGAAAGGAACCATGAGTTGTAAGTTTAAGCCCAACTCTTGATATATGTCTCCTCATGGGCTAATCACATATGGGCCTGATGGAAAGACACTGTCTGGACCACTGAGAAGCATGGTGGAACACCAGGGCCAAATGTGACCTGTGGACAGCATCACCCAAGCATGAGAACCCCGACTCAAAACCCTAAGAAGCTCAGTGAATGGGGCTGCCTGGCTACCAGAGTCTCCTCCACACAAATTCTAGAATCCACCAGTCTACCACAGTTAATCTACCAGTTACACAGTGTTTAATCCTAGCTCTTTGTTTTCATGCACATTATTACTAATATTTTTCTTTTTTATTCTGAGCATTTTATTTTTAGGGTGCCTGATCTTCAGAACCTTCAAACAACTAACCCTTTGCCCATCATGTCTTTACAGACGACTGACAGATTTTGCAGGAACAACACCCACCTCCTGGAGAAACTATTCCTGAGGCTTTATTTTACCCAACTCAGCTTCTTCTGGTCTTAATGATATTCATCCTGAACAAAAAAGGGGACTGAATTCTATCTAAGCCTTGTGTTGCTCAAGACATCTTCCACTGTGTTCTGAGAAATGACTAACTTCCGTGAACTGCCCCACTGGTGCCATGCCCCCCCCCAACCCCCTTTCTTGATGGCTCCTGAGCACCATCTCTTCACAACTCCCATAAGACTCATGGGGGGGAGGGGGAGTCTCCTGTCTAACAACCTCTATAAGGTACCAGATTCCCTTTATTTTCTTGAGACATTCTTCACTCATAAACAATTTCCTTAGTATAATAGCCTGGATAAAACCATCTCCTTAATTGTCTACTGCTGTCTTTCACCAAGCTGAGGCATTGTCTGTGGCCATCAATCAAAGCAAAATAAACAGGCCAGAATGGACCAAACCATTGGCCAGTGGCAAATACCTAGAGTAGTACTAAAAAGTTATTTGAGCTAAAAAGGTGTCTGAATTAAATTATGGGCTAAGCAATTCTCACTAATATATTAATCAAGTGTTCCTGACACGGATAGAGGCATTTGTGGCCACGTTGCAAAGGAGAGGAGACTGGTAGAGACTCTGAGGTCTAATTTGACTTTGGGTTAAGTACAGAGACTTTGAGTTAACTTCATCATGTCAGTTGCAAACTTAGTTACATCTTCAAAATTTGGAATTGCTTTCTTTTATTTGCAAAATCATGCCTCCATGGTGCCGCTCAGAAATAAGAGTCCTGTATAGTTTTCTGTTTTGTTTTGGCTGTGTTAAGATTTTCACTATCATTAAATTCATTATTGCCATCTGAGTTTTAGCTGGAAGTCTCCATGTGTTACAAGGAGCTATTTATTCCCCTTAGTTTGGTTGTATTGCTTTAAGATTCTCAGTACTGTTGAATTAATTATCCTTTCTGAATTTCAACGGGATAAATCACCTCTTAATGATCTAGATATCTGTTTACCTTTCTGATGAGTCAATCGTGTGAGCATGTTAGGCTATGTTCCTCTTATCAAGTCATCTGTAGACAAAATATTTTATTGCGACTCCTCTGTACTTCTGCTTGAGCTTTAAATCTCTTGTGTGGGATCATGCTTGGTTCAGGGCTCAAGGATCATTCCTCACTTTTTCTTACCATGAAACTTTCCCTAAAACCAGCACTCTTCCCCACCCTTCCACCCAGGTAAAATAGACCCTGTCACCATTACACCATCAGATTTTATTGTCGCACAGGACAGCCTTGACTGCTTTACTTGAAAAGGATAATGAATAAGATTATCTGCTTTATAACTCTTCACTAGCTTCCTGACCTTAGATAAATCTTCACTTAATTCCAAAGAGTTAAAACTCAGAGTTTTTTCATCTAAAAAAATAAGGTGAATAAAAATACCCACTTCATAGCATGACCATGAGGGTAAAATAAGCGTATATATGTCAAGTTCTCTGAAGAGTATCTGGTGTATAGCAAGTATTATGTTAGCTGCCATATGCATTTACCTCAGTTGTTGCTACGAGTCACATGAGGTCTAGGAACATCTACCACTCATACCCTCTAAGCCGTAGGAGCCTGTATCCAATTATCTAGTGTGCTTGTTAGTGAGTTGAACAAAGCTTATTAAGTGCAATGTATCGACACTGAAATACTTATAGACAAGATGATGGTGATGGGTGGGATTTGGTTCAAAGTAACCCCAAAAAGGAGAGAACAGATGTAGGTAGAGATAAAAGGATATCAACCATATTTAGTAACCTGTTAACACTAAATGATAGTGAATCTACTTTATTATACCATCCCCTTGAGTGCTGGATATGTTTGAAGATACTCATAATAAAAAGCTAAAAACTAACCATATCCGATTCTGATGCTCTCATGTTTTCTAACCTTTTTTTCCAAGTCTGGTTAGTCTCTAAGGGTCCTTATCTCAGCAAGTGGCACTTTTGTTATCTTCTCGACAGAAAATGGCAATGGAAGATTTCAGAAAAGGGAAAAGAGCATAAATTATTTTTCTGTCTCTGCATTCACTAAAATTATGACTGTTATTTGGATACTGATGTGCAAGATGAGTTGAAATAGAGAGAAGTAAAAAGAATGCCCTTGGTGTGTCAAATAATTTGCCACTGACAGTGAGCCTGCATAGAGGAATTTTGACTACTCAAACTTTCCAAAGACAGCCCCATGTGGATTTCTTATAAATCTGTAATTTAACCACATTTATTTGGGTGGGATATCAGCTTTATGTCTCTTTTAGTAAACCTTATAATCTATATACTTGTTAACTCACTAAAGAGGAATTTATTGGATAGTGTGTTATGGCCTAAGCTCCCCTTTTGAAACTCTAGAAAGGTGAAGGTTCTCTGCCCTAGTCTAGTCTGTAGATAAAGGTAACTCGATACTGTGTCTGCTCAAGTAGGACCAAAGTCCATAGCATCTCCAAGAGACCAGGTACTTTAAAATTGTGACCCTCAAGAATTATCCTGAGGTAGAGTGGCCTTACCTCTCTGCTTGCCCATGACAGCCCATGATTCTATGGGAATCATTCGGAGCATCACCAAGCGCCATCACATGTGTGCAGTTTAAGTAGTAAGGGACTCCTTTGATGGATCAAAATTGACCTGAGAATGTGAGACTAAGCTTCATAGGCAGTTCCTTGTTCCTGACTCTTCCTAAAACAGATGTGAGAAAAAGCAAGCCCTGATCTTAGGAGAACTGAGTTTGAAGACCATAAAATTGCCCTGCTAAAAATCTCCAAGAAAACAAACAATACCTTAACTTAAAGTATTGCTACCTAACCAATAAAACGTAGAGCACAGGGGCGGGGACACAAGCAGTGAGAGGAACACTGGTACAGCAGGGCAACAAATGTGCAAGGGCATAAAGATTTGGCCCTGCACTCCTGTGGGCACTGCGAAGATGACATCCAACTAACTAAGAGAACAGGCTGAGTCTTCTGAGCCTGCTATGCTCAGAGTGAGACTCCTCCAGTAAGTTGGTGAATAGCCACAGTATCTAGAAGTCTGGAAATTCCACACAGGCTGTCTGCATCTTCCCAGACCACAGGCCTCCTGACAAGCCAACATCTGGAGGCCAAAAACCTGGTCCAGCAAGAGTCCACAGGAGCCTGCCCCAGAGCTCTGTTCCTGTCTTTCAATTGATCTGTGCCTGTGTCATGCTAGCAGTAGTTTAATACTGCTAATGACACTTTCACTGCAATTTACACAGAACATGAAAAAGAAGTACAGAATACAGAAGCAAGGGAGATCTGGAGCCAACAGAGCTGCGTGTCAGATTGCTGGTGCACAGCCTCTTCCGGCTGGGGGCCTCCTGTCACACTTGGAACCCAAGATTTCCACCATTCAGTGTCCCTAAGGCCTATGCTTCTTTCTTTTCATTACCCAACAGCACCACTCCTCGCTTTTTCTCTGATGGCTGCCCAGGATTGGAGCGACCTTGAAGGCAGCACGTTCCTTACTGCCGCGTCTCCCCATGAGCTGGCTGCACAGCCAGGAGTGGTTGATGGAACCCTCCATGGTAGTAAACTATGGTATGGGGGTCGACACTTGCCTTGCAGCAAATTTCATGGCAACTACACATTAAGGACACAATAAGGACAATGTAGTAAAGAAAAAAAAATGGTATAATTGACTAAGAATACCTTAGCTTAGAGTATTGCTCAACAACTAAAGCTCCTGTGGTCTTTGCTCTTTCTGGGGAAAAGTATGTATATGATATCAGCACTCAGAGAGACTGAGACAGGAGAACCACAAATTCAAACTCAAGCCCAGCCTGAATAACTTAGTGACTTGAGGAGACTCGATTGCAAAATCAAAAATAGGCTAGGGGTGTAGCTCAGTATAAAAGTCCAAAGTTCAATCCTTAGTACCACAAAAAAGTTAACTCCATTCATAGCTCACATGCGAACTAGAAATACCTTGTATTTCTCTAGACTGCAGTGTCAGTGCTCTCCCCTCTACTCTGGAGTAGTACACAGCGAGAGAGGCGGGCATCTTGAGTTCTTCTGGTTTTTGCGCTACTGAAGATCCAACCCAGAGCCTTTATGCTGAGCTACTTCTTCACCAGCCCATTTTCTTAGTTCTGATTTTGAGAAAGGGCCTCACCTAATACAAAGACGAGAGAAAGATGAGGCAGGGTGAATTCCATCGAGAAGGGAAAGCATGTTTTATAAAAATAAGCATTTTCAATGTTTAGATATAAAAATTTTAAAAACACTGCCCTATATTACAGAGTGAAAGAGAACTAAAAAAAGATTTCTCCCTTACTTGTATTATATAAGGATTATTTGGTAATTAATCTAAAACTAATGGTGAAAAGTTCCTAGTTCCACTCTTTTCAGCCTATAGATATTTACTTAATGGTATAATAAGATATGTATGCTGTTTAAGGCCCTCTTTGGATGGCATTTTTTTCCTATGCTGGGGATTGAATAAAGGTCTTGTGTTTGTTCTAACCACTGAGCAACACCTTACTTCTGACTTTTTCCCTTTCATCTTAAAGATAATGAACCTCTAACTATTCTTGGGAAAGCAAAGTTTTCATGAAATGATTTTACTTTAACCTCCCAAATCCTCCAGTAAGGTTTGCTTTGCTTGAGCTTCTGTCGCTTGGGGAGGACACAGCTAGCTCTCTGGAACTCAGGAGTTCCGGTTCAATTGACCACAATGGTGCATGTCTGCAATCCCAGTTGTTGAGGAGGCTGAGGGAGGAGAATGACAGATTTGAGGCTAGCCTTAGCAAATTAGTGAGGCTCTGTCTCAAAATTAAAAATAAAAAAGGGTTGGGGATGGAGCTCAGTGTGAAGGCCCAGGGTTCCATTCTCAGTGTCAGGAAAGAGAGAATGAGAGATAGAGAGGGAAGACAGGATACAAGGCAAGATCCGGGGATCTAGGTCAGTTGGGTTTTGGTTTTTTCACCTACAAAGCCAAAGAGATGCTCTCTCTAAATTTAAGCAAAAACACTAAAGGAGACAAAGTAGTTCCGAGTATAATTCGCTGAGTTTTGCTTAAGAAAAGAACAGGTGGCTAAAACCAATGGTTTCCATCATGAAAAAAGGCCAACTGGGGGAAAAAATGAAGGTGATGAAAACCGTTAAGTGTATCCTCCCTTTCTCCCCCCCACCCAAAGGTCACACTCCCTGCCCAGGGTCTACTGGTCCTTAAAGTCCTGAGATCAGAGCTCTGCTGGGCTGTTAGTGTGAAGAAAGAAATCTGTTCTAAGTGGGCTTCCCGAAACCATGCTTTTACTGGAAAAAAATACAGCAGGAAGTGTGACAGACTCTCTAATCAATCCTCAACCTTGTGTGGCCCTTGAAAATTGTTGAATTTTTCTTCACATGTCTGAAAAAATAAGATTTTTTTACGACCCTCCCAACTTATTTTGCTGCTAGTCCTAAAGAAGTTGCTTGCTACCTTCATTTTTCTTGTCATTTGCTGAGGCAGGAGGCATGTGTCTGAGAGGAAGATAAAAGAGTCTGATTCCCAGCAAGCAGAGAAGTAATCCTGGGGTGGCATACCTGTGATACCAGCACTTTGGGTAGCGAAGGAGGATCACAAATTGGAGCCCGCCTGAGAAGCATAGTGATTTAGCAGGACCTTGTCTCAAAAATAAATAAACAAACTAGAAAGTGCTCCTAGTGTAGCTCACTGTGAAGGCTGGGGATCAATCTCCAGTAGTGTCAAAACAAACAGTATTAACAATGACAGCGATGGCAACAACAACAAACCTGTCACTTCTGCCTCTGTTGTTCTTTGACCTTGCTTTACTCCATGGCCTTTCCAGGCCATCTTCTTCCTCTTATATGAACTAAACCCAAATGTATTCTCTAAACTCAGATCTTTGTTTTCTTCTATCTCAACATCTTCCTGTGGTGTCGCTCTTGGAGATCTGCTAAAAAATTCTCCCCTCTGTCACTGAACACACGAGGAAAGCCACGATGCCAGGGGATGGGATAGTTTGCTCTGGATGCAAGAGTGATCAAGGTCAGGCCAAGCACTTCATCAACACAGGAAAAACTTCCAAATTCCCTTGACAACCACACACTGAGAAACAGCTTTCTGGGTAAAATGAGCTTTATAAGCAAGTCCCCGAAGATGTTAGACTGTGTTTTTTTAAAAAATAATAATAGTAAAAAAAAGAAGATGAAGAAATAAGTCAGGGTGGATGGAAAGTCTGTCCAGGACATTAGCTCTGCACGCCTCGACTGTCACTTGACACCCTTCTGATGTGTCACTATTGGGATGACAGTGACTACCTTGAACTGAAAGCTGTTGAATGCTAAGCATTCCTTCAACCGCTATTAGGGAAGGGTGGGGAAATCTGGAAGGCCCTTCATGCTCCTTTGAGCTTTTGTTTAGTAATGGCCACTGGCCACACAGCTCCCTTCCATAGTACCTGGTAAAGCCCGGCTAGGCAGAGCCAAAAGGAGGGCAGTACCACAAGGGACGGGACTCCAGAGCAGCACCCGGCACTCCTGCCCCTCACCTGTGGTCAATTCCAAGTTACTTTGAGAAAGCATTGGTATTCAGTGTTCCTTAATGAACCAAATTCTTAATCGGAGCAAATAAAAACTCATTAAGAACTGCTACCCCCTCTGAGCAGCCACAACATGTGTGTGTGTGTGTGTGTGTGTGTGTGTGTGTGTGTGTGTGTGCGTGCTGTGGATCAAACCCAAGGCTTTTGTGCTGAGCTATATCACAGTCCTTTATGTTTTTGGTTCTGAGACAAGGTCTTGATAAGTTGTTAAGTTGCCTCAGGTTGGGCTGGAACTTGGAATCCTCCCTACTCAGAGTCCCAGTGCTGGGAGCACAGGCCTGTACCACAGGGCCCATCTCAGGCTAGTCTCTAATGACAACTTCGATATGTGACTGTGTATATATTAAGTACATTCTGGGGAGGTCATTTTTCCCTTACTTCCTTCAGCCCATTTATATGAGGAAAGCGCCTCTCACCACACCATCAGCTCGAACTGGAGGCTCCCGCTTAATAGTCTGAGAAGTGAAGGAAATGAATGAAGTCTCTGGAGGGTTTTTCACATGGAGTAGAAGCAGGAGGTCTGCCCATGGGAAGACAGAGTAGATAAAGCTGGTTTTGTTTATTTTGTGTTGCTTTTACCACAATGGCAATACAAAATCAAATTTTAAGTTATATGTCAAAGATCAAGTTCTTTATCTTATTAGCTTAGACTATATTTCTAACGACCACCTTTACAAAAAACCACCTTTAAACAATTCCCTTCACATACCCCTTGGGCCCACCCCCTAAGAATTCCAGACATAATTTGAAATCAGTACAGTAGGGGAAAATATTTATTTTCTAAAATCATTACCTTGACAGGCAAAACAAAGCATGTTCTCAATTTCATTCAGAAATCCATATTTTAAAAAAATACATAGACCAATATGGCCTGCCCAGACATATATTCAACATGGTAAATATAAGGAATAAATTGTTTGAATATAAATATCTATAAAAAAATAAGTACATCAAAATTCAATCTAACCTCTTCCATGAGCTGGTTACATACAGAAAAATAAGTTTTACTGCTTTGAAGCATAAAATTTGCTTTTCAATGTATTTCATAAATGACCCATGTCATTGTGTATCCAAAACAATCAAGATAAGAGAATCTCCTGACTCAAAGATCTTTTTTTCTTACGGATCAGAGCAAGTCGATGAGTATGGAAATATTTATCTACTACTGACAGAGGGACCAGACTTTCCTAACGGTAGGACTTAGCATGTTGCAAGTGGAGGAGAAGAGGAAAGAATTTGAGGAAGGAACAAGTGACAATGGGAAGGAGCTCTGCGGAGTGTCATACAAGTGAGGTAGACTCAACCTTAGGAAACACATCCTGACTTACAGCAGTAACAGTTTCTTTCAATTTGCATTTTCTGACTTAACAAAACCAGTCTTTTTTAATATCTATAGATATATATTTTTTTTCTCAAGTGTTTGTCCTTCTCGTGTTTTCTCAATTTGTGCATATTTTTACATGGACTTTGGAGTTTCTCCCTGAAATGTGCCAGGAGCCTGAGTCAGACACACACACTCCCTTAAGGCTTTCTTCAGAAACTCCACCCTCTTAAGGAATCGCCTTCCTTTTCCAGAGGATGCCACCGTAATGTGTGCTCGGCTTTCCCAGAGGTCCATTGTCAGTTCCGGAAGGCAAAAAGACACAAAAGCAGTTACCACCAATGGAAGCAAATGAAGACTGCTCCTTGGAGGACCCTTTAGCCTTTCTTGGAATGTTTAGAATGAGGATGTAGGTCTTTTTCCAGTCTGGAACAAGAAGGGGTCTAAGCTGGGAGGATCCTCTTGCTCTGATCCCAGCCAGAAAGGAAGAGTGCGCAGTCAGCCACAGGGCGCCCTCTCGGGACGTGATGGCTTCAGGTGGGCCCTGAGGATCTGTAATCAATGTGTACGGTTGTGAGTCACTTTGTGCTCTCTGTGGAGTGTGGCTTTCAACTTTGCAACACGGAAAGATGTTTTGATGCTGTTTCTGATGGCCTCCAACCTATGAAAACAAGACAGGAGAAAACAAATGTTACAAAAAAAAAATAATAACACTTTGACTACAAAAAAAAAAAAGCTAAAATTAGCATCCAGCACAAACAAACCTAAATCTGGTCCTTGAACTTTCAACACCAACCACAACAACCTGCTGCTCTTTGATAAAAATCCTCAAGTGGTATCTATGAACATTAGGAAAATAAAGCTGACCATGTATGCTGAGAATGAAAAAGAGTGACCATGTGGCCATGTCTAAGGGGAGCTGGGGATTAAGTATGATTTTAAAATGAACCAATGATACCTCTGTATCTTGTATATACCTATCCCAACTTTCACCATTGTGCAGAAGGTCTGCATAGATTTCATCTAGTTGTGAACATCTTTTAAATTACATTAAAGGTAACAGGAGCATACAGTTAGTTACAAAGCACATATTTTTGTTAATTTAATTACAGGCTTGAATTTTTGTGTAGTAGAAGGGAAAAGAACTATAGCATTAATTTCACAGTTGATGTAATACCAACTAATAGAAACAATAATAATTTCCAAGTCAGTTCAGCAATGCAGAATCTACAGAGGCACTGGTAGCTGAGCCCATGCCATTCTCAGGAGTAAACAGCTCCGGGCCTCATGCCTGCCAAGCCTGGGCTCAGAACACGGCTCGTAGAACTTCTTGACCCTGATTTCTCAGAAGGTTTCCATAACTACCATAGGGAAATGTAAAACAGGTGACAGATATGAACATAGGCTTCCTCTCTCCAGCTAATGAGAGCCACCAAGTTTAGAATCTGGAAGAGTGAGCCCTATCCAGCTGCTCACAGTCATCGTAAGAGACATGTCTTAAATGACATAAGCTCTCCACAAACGCAGGTCTCTATTTACAATGTAATAAGCACTCTGAAACAACATATTCTAATTCTTACCCACCCTCCCTAATAATTTTCTTTTAAAAACTGTTGCTTTTTAGAGACTTCATTATTCACGACTTGAATTTCTTAAGTCTTTTTCCTAAAATGATGTTTAACATCTCAAGAAAAGCAGTAACGTATAGATCCAAAGGCAAAGACTAGACATGACCGAATGACAGAGGTGTCTCTGGATGAACTTTACATACTAACTGGTGCGTGCTAAAATACTGTGGGCAGGAGTTGGTATTCAAGGCCCTTGTGAAAATATTTGAGAGGGATTCCTTTGCTGTTTGTGACCTACAGACTGTGAAGATCCTGTTTGTTATTGTATTATAAGCTAGTCAGGGAGGACGGGGGTGTCGCCCACTGGCGTTGATCAGGAGGGTCTCTTACCTTCTTCTTTTCTTTCCTTCTGCCAGAGTCTGATGGACACACTTCTTTCCAAGCTTAGAACAGTCTTTTCCTTTATTCTGCTTAGTCCAGGCTTTCTCCATTGTGTCTTGGGACCTGTGGCAACGCACAAGGAGAAACATTTTAGCAACAATATCTTCAGATTCACCTTGTCCCTGCTACTCTCTCTAAAACACAGAGTCAGCTTCATTGTAGAAAGGAGGTCAGGAGGCTGTCAAAGTAACTGGAAAGCCAAGGGGTGTGTATGTATGTGTGTGTTTTCTACTCACCTGAGTTCTTTTCCTGCTTGGCAAAAATTCCAGCACTTCTTGTCTTTTTGGTTAGCACATTGGCATCTGTTCTTGCGGTCTGTTGTCTTTGTAGGAAATAAATCCTTCAGGGATCGCTTTGACCTAGAAGGGCTTCCAAGTCCATAGGGAACAATGTGCCTATTATGGAAAGAGACCAACAAAAGATATTAGCATAATTAATAGTCTTTCCAACGACACATTCTTTGGGGCCAACTCATTCTACTGAGCACATAATGAGCTAATCACACACCACTTGGAAGAGTAACTTAAAAGTGTGGTAACAACCAGGAACACAGTCAACGGGCCCAAGTGTGCAGAATCAACCAAAAGAAAGCTAGTTTTCCTGATTCCATGGTATTCTCTCTCTTAATAAAATTCAATCACTTTTAAACACACGTAGCATTAGTTTTGGCCTCCAAATTATAACATCTTTGTTTGGGTGTCTATTTCGTATTTTCTTTCTTTTCTAAAGTTCTCTTTAGTTTAACAGTCACTTGTGGGAGGGGAGAGGCAGAGAGTCCAGTGACTAATGCCAAGCCGTGACTCACAATATTCTTAAAACCTATGTTCACCTTAAATCATGGATGATAATGCCTAAGCGTCCCCTTGGGGGAGACACAAGTTTGCACATTTCTCCTGCAGCTTGGGGATAACGTATACCGGAAGGAGGACTTAATCGAACAAGCCTTTCCAATCATGGGCAATGGGTCTGTTTTGACTTTCACCTGAAGAATAAACTCCTCTTCTTGGAAGAATCACCTATCATGATGGTTTGATTAGGTTTGACTTGATTTGGGCCTTTCCTTCACGATAGGCACAATAAACGTGTTTTTGTTTGTGACTCTTTTGGATGGATGATCTAGTATCCGGGACGAAAGCAAGGTGGGGGGCTGCTTCTCTTCATTCTGGAGGTGGGAGGGAAGCCCATGGGCTAAACTTCTGTATGTGTCCTAAAATAGGCTTTTCTAAAGAGAAAGTACAGAAAAGGAGATCTCAGACTGGGTTGAGTTCTAGCTTTTGTAAAAGGAACCTCAACATTTTGGGTCTTTTAGTTTTCTGTAAATAAGAGAAAGGGTTGGATTGTATGTCTCCCTCATTCCTCTGCCTCACACGTCTGCGCCCTCCTGTGAGAAGGGCGGGAGCAAAAACACGTAAGAGCTTGCAGTGTGCTCCCTGAACAGGGTCCCTTGCCACCTGAGACAATCCCGCCAAGTTCCCTCGCTAAGGATCTCATCTGAGTTTGCGCAGCGGTTGTCTGCAGTCCCAGTTCCTTGCACCCACCCCACAATGAGCACCTAAGCCCAGGGGGCCTTGAGAACCTTCTCCTCCGCTCATGTCTTGACAAAACAATGTCACTTCCTAACATGCCTCAGAAATGCTCCCTTCGTGTCCCAGCCAAGAGCTCCCCAGCAAAAGAGCCCTATGCAAGGAGCTCCAGGCTCTTGCGGAAGCCAGAGCCGAGGAACGACTAGAGCTACCATGCCCTCTAGAGGCTTACTCGGGAGTGTTGATCCAGATGATGTCCAGGTGGCAGAAGTAGACGCACTCCTTGTCCCTCAGAGAAGAGCACGAGCAGCGCTTGGTCCGGCGGGGCCGCCAGGGTGCGCTGGGAGGGGACTTCTCCCCGGCGCCGTCAGCCAGGTTGCTGAGTTCCGTGCCCAACACTGCTGGGAGAGAGACGGAGCAGGTGAGGGAAGGGTGTCACCCGCGTGCCCAGAGACACGCTGGTCACAGTATTTACATCAGATCTAACAGAACAGATAAAAGCAGAAGAAACAGCCAGCTGCCCTTAGCAGGACACACAAGCAGAGGGAGCGGGCTCCTTATTTTTCTTTTCCCTCCCTAGCATAGCTTCACCTTTACCCCACAGGCGGATCCACCTGCAGGGTGGTTGTGCAGAAGCCAGAGGAGTTGAAACACCTGAACAGGGGCTGTGTAGCCCCTTGATTCGGCTTCTCCTTGGGACATAGGAGGACCACGCAGCGCACAGTGGCTTCAAAGTGCGTGCTGACCCACGCCACATAAGTCCTGCAGCTTGCTCCTAACCCTGAAGCCCCCTCCCACTGGGATGAACTCCCCTACGCGGGGGTTGGGCAAAACCCACCACTTGACACGAGGAAAGGTCCCGATCTCATGCACTTCTTGAAATTAACTAGAATGATTGGGAATGATCCGAAGAGAGAAGAGAAATTAACTATTCAATATTCATTTCAGGTGGGAAGATCCACACACACACCACTGTCCAGAAAAGAGAAAGCTGAGAAGCAGCTCTAGTGCACTGTGTCCATTGCAGGACCCCTGGGGACACCCGGCGGCAGGTGGGCTACACCCCCTCCGCTCCCCGGGGCACTGCGGCCTCTTCCCAAAGGGCAGCTCAGCTGGGCTGCTCTATTATCTATCCGATTTTGTACATTTTAGACGATCAGACACATTCCAGAATCCTCACTCCCCTGACACCCTTTCTCTTCGGTGAGGGTCACGAAAAGACAAAAAAGTGCTTTGACCCCCAAAAAACGGGGGAGAAAAGGGCAGATGCGTGTGTGCTGTCTAAATCCCTAAGCAATCAGTGGTTACCCCAGCCCCCTCCCAGGGCAGGTGACTGCAACCAGCAATGCTGCTCATACCGTTTTGGGTGCCAAAAAAAAAAAAAAAAAAAAAAAAAAAAAAAAAAAAAAAAAAAAAAAAAAAAAAAAAAAAAAAAAAAAAAAAAAAAAAACCTTGCCAAAAGAAACCTAGAGTCAATAATGACGAATTTTGAAAGAAAACATCTGCTTCGCCCTGAAACCGCCCAGGGTGGGGGCTGGTTATCCAACACACTTGTTCTGCAGGTGGCTTTACTGCTCATATATTGCTTGAGTGCCTTCAATAAAATTCCTTGGCTTTACGATGGAATGTTTAAATATTTTGCACATCAACGCACTGTTAAAACGGCACTTGGATACCGCGGAAGCTCCCCTACGTGCCTAAAAACCAAAGAAATCCATTCTGCAATCATATAAGTCATTTTAAAGTCATGTCTTATGTAATTGCCTTCGCTAGGGTCCAAGAGAAGAGTTTTATGTCACTTGCCCCGACGCTGAAGCGGATCTGAGCGATAATTCCCAGGCACTTGCTCTCTGAGCCGCAGTCATAAAAGACAGGAGAGCAGCAGAGGTAAGGAAAGCGTCGCGGGCGGATCGGAGACCCTGCGCAGGTTCCGCGGCTTACGGCGCGGCAGTGCCTACCTGTTCCTGGAGCTCCGTGGGAAGCCACAAACAGCAGAGAGAAAATCACGGGGAAATAATCCATGCTGATACAATAATAGGGATTAAAAAAAAAAAAAAAAGCCTCTCCTTGCAAACTGAGCTCGAAGCCCAACGGAGAACAGGGCTTTCAGTTCTCTCCGCGCGCTGCTCGGCACTGCTCTCTCCAAGCGGCTCCGCGGCCTCTGCGGCGACAAGGCGACTTCTGCCCGGTACCAAGGCAGAGGCGGCGGCGTGGGGACCGCGACGCGGCGACCCGGGACGCTGCTGGCTGGCGCTCGCCCGCCCGCTCCGCTCCGGAGGGCGCAGATGCCGAGGCGCGTCTGGCGGGGACAGCTCTCCGCGGGCTTTTTATATTGCACCCCTATCGAGTGGGGGTAAACAGCTCCGACTTTATTCCAGCCCTAGACAATGTTATTGTGTTATTAGTCACCAACAGGCAACGTGCAGCCGGCGATAAGACCAGGCTCCAGAGGAAGTCACTGCTAACTTCAGAGGCAGACGCCCGCCGTCTGACAATCCAGGGGCAGGGCCAAGAGAAAAGAAAATACCCATTAGAGACCTTGGGTAAACCTGCCCGTGCGGCGCTGGAGTGGCTTCGCCTCTGCCAGCTGCCGGCCCCGGAGTTCAAGGATCAGCAGACGGACTCCAGGAAAAAAAAAAAAAAAAGTCATACCATTGGTATGAAAAGTATGAACTACGGTTTAAATAGATTGTATTGTGTGCGGGAGAATTTTTTTTTCATTGTTCGCTTTATTTTCCTTTTAAGTCTGAGTCTGAAGTTCTTCATTCTCCCCTCCTCGGGGGTCACTGTATGCTGCACATCAACATACTTTCTTTCTCTCATTTCAAGCCCTTGCCCCCAAGTCTTTATTTTATTTTTAAAAACTAAAGTTCTTTGTGTCTTTAGATCAGATCGACCCGTGAGGGGCTGGCAAGGAAGATAGACTTAAAAAACTAATGAACCACTAAAGCCCTTTCAGGCAAATGCCCCGTTTTCCCTCATGTCTATTTATGAAGCCCCGAAGTTTTTTATTTTTTGTTTTTCCCTGCGTGCACCCCTGCTCTGGCGGTGGCCCCACTGTCCCTATCATCGATCGTTAGAAACGGCCGAGAGTTCCACCAGGGGGAGATAACGGGCTACAGGGGCTGATGTTTTTCAATGACCAAGAAACCTCCGTGTGACCCAGGCTGAGCAAAGGCAGGCGAGGGCCCTAATCCAGCAGAAGGGGCGCCCCTGGGGCGTTTGCTGAACACCGGCGCGGCGCCACCCCTCTGCCTGCCCATTCAGGGGGAAGAGTGTCGTTGTACAAGGTTGTGTGACTGCAAGGAGCCCGCGTTGGCAGGGAGGAAATGCCCCCACCGAACTAAAGGATCAGCTAGTGCCGCGTAGGTAATAATGTGTTTGCATTCTCAAAACGATTTCCTGTCTGTCTAACCTGCGGATCCCCTCTGAGGTGCCCACAGGCAGAGAGAGTGCAGGTGGCAGCATGCCCTCGTGAATAAAGCAAAACACACACTGAGCGCCTGGCTTTGCTCACCGGCCCACTTCACGGGTGAGAACGCAGAGGCACCCAGAGGGCACAGCCTGCTCCCAGGCCCCCCAGTGACCCAGCAAGACTGCAGGATGGGGTCTGGGTCTTTTCTCTGCATAGAAAAAAATAAATAAATAATAAAAGTCCATCAAGGACCTCAGGATGCTGCTGGGGTAGCATCTCCTCACCATGTCGGACTCCTGTTTCTACCTGGCATTGTGAAATGACTTCCTGCCTTGATCCATGATCCACTCTGTGTGTGCGTGTGTGTGTGTGTGTGTGTGTGTGTGTGTGTGTGCGCGCGCGCATGCACGCCTGTTACTGAGAAGTGTGAGTTGAGATGGACGTGGGCCCCTGGAAGTCACAGCTGGGACACACAAAAGCTGTGTCAGGTGACCCAAGAGATATACTCCTTAACTGCACAGTAGCAAATGATGTCTGAGAAGGGAAAGTGGGAGCTTCGGGAACCCTCCCTCCCACACCCACAGCCAGAGATGCTTCCGTCCAGGCCTCCGCTCACCCTTACCTCAGCCCAGCCTTGGGGGCCCAGCACAGCCACAGATCCCACACCCACCCGCTCCAAGAACTGGGTAGGGAGCCAGCTTTGCCCTTCCCAAATCAGGCTGGGGACCCTAAAGGGAGGAACCCTGAGGTCACGGTCAAGAGATGCAGAGCAGGAAGTGTTTGGAAAGCAGAATTCATCTCCCTGTCTCTCCTGCGACCTGCCTCACCCCTGCTTAACCTCCTGACATGTTTGGCTACACACTGGCAACACTCAGGACCGACCTGCCCTGGGCCCCTCCCCAGAAACCATGGCCTCTGGTCCCGACTGCGCCCTCGGTTTCCAGTCTGTTACCCTTGTCTTGGGCACTGCTCCCTCTGCTCCCCATGCTCCCTGACCCCCACCTCGCCTGTCAGGAGCCCCTGCGTCCAATCGTCTGGGAGAGAATCAAAGCAGACTAAAACAGCCCGGGCACCTTCCACCTCCATCCCCTACTCGCAGCTCCTGCAGGTGGCATCCTGTAAATGGGTTCCAATAACCGTATAAACCCTGGTAATGACCCACCCCCACCCTGGCATTCCAGAGCCCTGGGGAAGAATATTGCAAATGAAAGTGCAGGATTTCAGACCTGAGAGGGTCTTATCTTCCCGCGTGTAGTCTATCACCCCACTTATTTAAATCTTGAGTTTCCAAAGTGCCCGCAGATAGGTGTCTGCGTTTCCATGCCCTCTTTTCTTGTGCCTGTGTTAGAGTGCACTTGGAGTCTGCCTTCTTGTCCCACCCAAGTTGGCGTTAGGGAAGGCGATCCTCTGTCAAGCCCAAAGAGAGCAGCTGCAGGAAGCCTAGGTGGCTTCCCAGAATAGAATGTTCCCAAGAGTCTGAGGTAGGGAAGAAGAACCCCAACAAACCAGTTTTACAAGCTGGGCGTTCTCACCCCACCTCCACTTAAGGCCTTATTAGAAGAGGAGATAGGAGAAGCAAGTTGAAAAGCGGGAGAAAAAATATGGAGGTTTTATAAATACGGAGGTGCTCTGCATACCCCACTCCATCCTGCCTCTCAAGAAGTACCAGGGAAACCACTCCTGGCATCTTTAGAAGGCAAGGACTGGGACAGAAGACAGAACAAGATGTTTTTTCCCCTCAGTAGCAGTGTTTGCCGTTGCTGCTGCGGCCTTTCGGGTCCTGAGCACTGGAAACTATGTGATAAAGTCCCTTTTTATGTATTTCTTTCTGTATCAGTTGTTCTGTACTAATAGATATCTATAAATAAAACCCCAGGATCCCAAAACACAGAGACTACACAGTATCAAAGTAGCCTGTCTTGGCACTCATCAGCGTTGCTTTCTCAAATATGGCGTAATCACATTTGCAACTTTTAATAGACTTTGTAGCTTTGTCAAGCCCATAAATTTGGTGTGAAATGTTGCACTTTGCTCCTGGAAAAAACGAGCTGCAAAGTTGCTTGGCCGGGGGACAAAGAACAGGAACTTCACCACTGGGACTGGGTCAGTCATTCCCTGATGACTCTTTTTGCGTGTCTACTTTGTGTGGGGCTCTTGTGAAAAATAGCTCATTACCCTCATTATGTCTATGACACAATACACACACCTCCAGAAGCCATGAACAAACACGGCTCCCCCACAGCCCCAAATACCACGGTTGATTCAGCACAGGAACTATGACGAGGTTAGGATAGATGCATTGTCTGTGTTTTAAAAACACAACCTCTGCTTCATTTCCTTGATATTCACCCACACGATGACGGCAGACAGCAGAGACAGTTTAAAATTCAATTCTCAAACCTAACCTTTCCCCAAACTTGTCATTCATAAACTTCTTTATAATTTTGCCATATTTGTGCATCACCTATATGTTTTTACTTAATATTTTCTTACCAATAGACTTGTTTCCTACTTGAATGATTTTGTGGAACTTTCATATCATTTTTCTCCTAAGCAATAGTATATATGAAATCATGGTTTGCTTGGTGAAATAAATCATGGTTTAATACGTTTCAAGCCCTTACTTATCACGTATTCAGTAAGCTATTAGAAATAGAATTGTTCATACAAATACAATCACCTGACTTGCGAACATTAGTGTGACTTTCAGTCTTGGGGAATACTCTTCTATTCTATACAGGGTCTGTGCCTATTATGTTAAAAGTTACCCACTGGCTAAGTTCGCCTTTCTGATTCTACTTTTAAGATAAACTCCAAATACTTCCTATGAAAAAAAATTCTCATATGGATGTTCCTTAAAGAATCAGATGCTCTGGCATCCAGGAACCTCCCCCACACACACACCCATAAAAAGCCTAAACGGTTCATACCCCAAAATATTCCTAATTGACACTCCCCTTGGCCCGTGGCTTCAGTGTTTCAGCAATTGTCCTTTATTGTAATTTCTACTGTCTATCCCAAAGGCAAACATCCTGTCCCTGTGTTTTTATAAACACACATACACGCACACATATGAACCTATAAATTCTGGTTGGAGAGTAATGACAGTATTTCACACATCACAAAATAATATGGCAGCTACTAGCTGCCTTCCCTTTTCTTTTGCTTTTAATTTTATTTTCATATCATTCGTAGCGTTTGAAACTAAATGGAATCTGATTCAGGGAGCCAAAAGAAGATTGCTTGAAGCCTGGTCTAGAGGAAAAGGCCTGTAACGCCAGCACTCTGAGAGGTTGAAGAGGGAGGATCACAAGTTTGAGTCCAGCCTGGGCAGCTTAGCAACTTAGGGAGACCTTATCTTAAAATAGAAAAATAAAAAAATAAAAATGAGCTGGGAATGTAGCTCAATGTGAAGGCCCTGAGTTCAACCCCCACTGCTACAGGAGGAAGAATGAAAGAAGGAAGGGAGGAAGGCACGAAGGAGGAAAGGATGAATGGAAGGATAGACAAAAAGATCACTTGAGAGTAAGTCAGAATCAGCTGGAATTACTGAAATCTCATATACAGAATCATTCTCAGCACGTGTCCCTTCCTTGCATTCACAGGGGCCATGCGGTGCCCTGAATACAGTTTGCCGCCTATGTAATTCACGGGAAGTTTGGTTCCCACTGTGGCCTGTTAAGAGATGGGGCTTTTTGGAGGTGAACACCTTGCTCCAGGGAACGTAAGAGATTTACCACCAAGCTTCCCCTGGTGTTAGCATCTGCTCGCCCCCACGTGCTCTTCCACTTCCTGCCAAGGGTGGAAGCAGCACAGGGACCTCCCCAGAAGCCAGCAGGTGCCAGCACTTTTCTGGTGGACATCCGAGTTCCAGAACTGGGAGCCCAACTTAGCCTCTGTTCCTTATAAGTCAACCCAGTCTCAGGAACCGGGTTAGAGCAACAGAAAATGAACAAAAAAAAATTGCTACAAAGAACCAATTCAAAGGGTAGGTTTCATAATAACACAACACCTCTCAAAAGTTCATGTTTTCTTAAGCAAATTGCACATGGGGAAGATTTACTAGGATGCTTTCAGTTAAGTCTACTGCAATGAAAGCTTTTCTCCATGACACCATTTCATTATTGATAGTGTTTTCAAGTTTATTTGACATCTCATGTACAGGGTCAAAAAGTGGGCAAGAGCTTGTGCATGTTTCTCAAACAAAAAGCTTTTTCTTTTTTTTTTTTTTTTAACTGAACCTGGTGGTGCAGGCCATAATCCCAGCCCTTTAGGAAGCTGAGACAGGAAGATCTCAAGTCAAACTCAGCCTGGGTACCTGAAGTATTTAATGAGACCCTGTCCCATTATCAAAGATAAAAATCGGCTGGGGTTGTAGCTCTGTGTGCAGACTTGTGCTTAATCCCCAATTCAAATAAGAGAAAAAGGGTGTCGGGTGGTATCCTACTAAAATTTACAGACCTAGCCTAGGACAGTAGCAAAAAATTGACTCATTTAAAATTCATTTTTCCTTTTAGAAATCAGAAAGCCGTTTTTTCTTTAGCTTCTGGGGATTCATGTATATGTATGTTTATTCAGTGACCACTGGGTACAAGAACAATTCTAGGTACCGCGTTCCAATGTAAAGACCAGCTAGGTTGTGACATTCAGGGCAATAGATTGGTGGGAGATTCATTTTTTAAGAAGGGAAAAACCAATATTGAAGGATTGAAGGGAGGGTATTTTTTAAAATAAGAGGATTTTGCAATGGTAGCAAAGGAAAGAAAAATGGACAAGAAAAGACAGAGAATTTTAAGGGAGTATTTTGGCTATTGGGTTCACAGTGTCCATGAGGAGAGATGACAAATGGTAGTGAGAGAAAAATTATGGAGGTGACTCTCAGAGCTACCATCGGTAGTGGTGTGCTCGTACACAGAAGGTCCGTGAGTCTCCAGGCCTACGGGTGGCAGTGGAGGTACCACAGGAAAAGAAAATGGAAAAGAAAAAAAGAAAAAGAAAGATGAAGAAGAAGCCACAGGTCTCTGAGGCTTTCCTTCTCGGTACTTAAACTCAGATGATTGTGTCAGTTCATTGTGTCTCCGATGTCACCATTCAGAAGTCTGGATTTTATTTGTATTAAAAAAAAATAATGAGTTCAAATTCGTCCCACAGTTTGCAAATCTCCTTTTTGGATTTAGCTAAATACAGGGGGAAAGAATTACTTTAGTGCTTTCTAGAGTTTCTCTGGCTCTCAATGTTTCTTCATGTGAGATGAAATTTAATAATAAAAATAGACTAAGTTTGTTAACTCTACCTGCTGCCTGCCTATGAGCAAGTCAAACCTCCTTCTCTAAACTGTAATTTGTTAAAAGTAGATTTCTTTCTCTTTTTATTTTGTAAGGTCTCAAGAGCGCAAAGAGGTCAAGAAACAGAGAGAAAGAGAGAGGACTTGATTGACCCCAGGGCCTTTTCACTGACTGGTATTGTCAGTCCTCCACCCTTTCTACTGTCTATTTTCTCCCAGGATCATGTGAAGTGACTGATCTCCCCGGCAGAGCTTGAACTTGTGAGCCTCCTGCTTCCGCCCTCCAGAGCATTGAAATTCCAGGTGTGCAGCCTCATGCCCGGCTAAAATTATATTTTTAATTATCACTCTTTTAAAATGTAAGTATGCTGAGGAAAAGAGAAGAATATTTATTACTGGTTGTCTTTGTTGGAAAAAATTGAGAAAAAATTACTGACTTTCTTAAGGGGGCATTTGGATTCATTTAAAAATGCAAATTTAATTCCACAAACTCAAAATATATTTCACACTAAGGGTTTTGTTTGATTTAGCATTTTTATTTTGTTTTCATTTTCTCTTTCAGTGAAAAAAGAAAGACCTTTGGGGTAGCTACAAAAATAATTTTCCTGGAAATGGTCTTTAATTGATTTTTCTGTGAAGTTCAAAAATTCCTGCATGTTTTGCGTTGATACATTTTTTAAAGATTTATTGATTGCTGGTATTTCCCTAAGGATGGCTTTTGTCCTACCAAGGTCAATCGGAAAGGCTTTGAGTGCATTCCTTTCCTACAGATGACTCACAGGAGCAAAGAATGAAGAGTAATGTGATGACATTGTGTTTCTTATGGCCTTATTATGTACATTTATTTTAAAGAAATATGGGAAAAGGAAAATGAAATAAAGAATATAAAAAAAGAATTTGCATGTCTGATGTCACCTCACTGCAGGGCATCAGGGAAAACAGTACTGCAAAGTCATCTTAAAAGAAAAGAAGGAGGAAGAGATGGAGGAGAGGAAAGAGCAAGAAGAATAGAAGTAAGAAGAGAAAAGATCAGGGGTAAAGCCCTGGTCTCCTCTCAGCCATCTCCTTTCTCGAGACGTGGAGGGAACAAGGAGGCATAGCTTAAAGAAGATTGACATTGAACACTTTTGTGTAAGGCATAAAAGTGGAAAAGATCCCATGAACTGTAAAGTAACTGATTTGTGCTATTTTTTCCAAACTTGTTTCAAGATTAGTTAGGGAGGACTAACATTTTCACGATAAAACTTTCACAGCCTTGCTTCTTTCTGGCTGTTCTCTCTCCCCCAACATCCATTCTATTTTTGTCCATTATCTCAAAGACACCCTCCGCTTGGACTAATGACCAGGCCTCTGCACCAGTGGCCTCATTTTTCCCAACTCTCTCCCATCCTCAGCCTCCCTTTTAAAGTATTTGTCACTTGATGATAACTTGGATCAAACAAAAAGGGGCAAAAGCAGTGGTCCCCAACACATGCAGAGATTTCTAACTTCCAATCCCAACTTCACTCTTCAGTGGACTGACATTTTTCTTTCCATACATGTAGATACAATCTTTTTCCATGCCCTCAAATGTTGACCAGAAAATACCTAGAAGGAACCAATTGTAATAATACTTTTTAGTTTCTTCCATCAAATCTATGCTAACTTTATTTTTAAAATTAAAAATGATAATGCTATTGCTTTAAAACCTAAATACAAAATATAAGGAATTATCAATAAGCACTAAATTCTCAATTTTCTCAGTGAATTTTTTTTCAAGACCTTTCCTCCCTTTTGAAGGATGTAGAATCTTCAGTGAGATTGCTCTGGAGAACTGGTATCTCCCAAGCAACTTACAAGCAAGTGGAAAAGAAGAATACTAGAAAAATAGATCTTAAGAGGAAGTGACCAATCTGTAATTTAGCCAGAACACCAAATTATGAAATCACTGAATTTTTAGGAAAGCAAAACTCTTAGTAAAGACATTATGCAGGTAGAGATTATCCAATTTGACAAGAACTAATGTCTACTTATTAAATAGCCCCATGGAGATCAATTATTCACTAAGACAGACAAGATATTCATCTCTCTCTCTCTCTTCCATCATAAAATTAGAAAAGATTGTGTGCTTGTAGCCTCGTAATATCTGAATGAAAGTATTTGGTTGAGGCTGATTGTCAAAGGATGGAGACAAGCATATCAATCAGAAAAGTTAAGTGAGGTGTTCAGAGGTCTACATAGATCATTTTAAGTCTATGATTCATAGAAAAAGAAAAGAGCAAGATGTCATCCAATAGAGATTGTAAAGGAAGAAATGTAAAGAAAGACAATGGAGGAACAGTTTTTTATATCTAAGTTATAATTAAAGGCAGAGATCATCAATTTAAAGAGGATTTAATAAAAACTCTGAATCATAATGGCCATTATGTACAGATGAATGAAAGAGGAAGGATCAGGCCATCAGAAAGGTCCAGCACTCTGGAAGGCTAAGGCAGGAGGATTGCAAATGTAAGCCCGGCCTGAGCAGCTTAGCAATTTAGTGACCCTGTTTCAAATTCAAAAATTACAAATGGGCTGGAAATTTAGCTCAGTGTGAAGGTCCTGGGCTCAATCCCCAGTACTGCAGAGAGAGAGAGAGAGAGAGAGAGAGAGAGAAACAGAGAGAGAGAGAAACAGAGAGAGAGACAGAGACAGAGAGACAGACAGAGAGATAGAGAAAATGGTTCTGAGGTTGAGTTCATGGATCTTCCTAAACAAAACTGAAAATGAACAGAAGATAAAATGTATAGCCATGTGTCACTTACCAAGATATCTTCTGAGAAATGTGCCATTTTGTGACTTTTTTCTTTTGTCATCATGGTACAAACATCATATGGTATTACTTAGGCAAGCCTGGTTGGTAGAGCCTAGGACACCCCTGGGTAAATGGTATAAACTGTTGTATGTAATTTCTGTCATTGATTTATGTGTTATCTTATGACATGAGGCTTAAGAACACAACTCCCCGAGGGGAGAAAAGTTCCTTTCACTTCAATTGCCTGCACTGCTTTCTTTATGACAGACTAAATATGCTATGGGATTTTTAAAATTGATGTAGAGATACCAAACCAATTGTATGTAAAACAAAAGTCTCTGCACCAGTGGCCTCATGTAGAGCCAAATAGGTGGCACAAAAATTTCCTTAGAAAGTAGAGAACAAAGAATTTAGGTTTTCTAATCGATGACAATGTTTTGGGTAAAAATTCTCAACTAGTAAATGAAATAAAGCCTGTAAAATCTTACTGTGGAGAATGTGGTTAATATTAATAAAAAGTTATGGTATTAATAAAAAAGTAACTTTTCTCTACTGGCCTCATGATTTTATATTACAAAAGCTATATCACTCTGAAAAAAAGTGATGTGTGTGTTTCTTCATTGAAAACATCGATTTTTAAAAACCCTTTTATTGTTCTCCTTAAACATTCTTGGAAGCTTCAGCTCATTCTAGAAACTGCCATTATTTTGTTGGAGAAATGTTTTTTTCACAGATGGATTCAAACCATTGTTAACATCTGTCTTCGATTACGGGCCTTTCTTACATTATTTGTGTAGGTTTATTACAAGCAACTCTAATAAGACTTCTTTCTGTACAGATGTCTGCGTTCTTTTCTCTTCATTAAAGTGTTTTCTGTTGTGTTGCTCATGGTTGTATTTTTGTCATATTTATAGCTTCCTGTTTCTCTTTTTTAACAACATATATAGTATTTTAACGGAAGGAATATATTTGAAAAAGTCCCTATTTTTCTACATTAGTGAAATACAAGTGGAGAACACGTACAGGACACTTAATGCATTCAGTTAGCTTACTGGTGATACATGCCTGCACCCATGAGATGAGTGCTGCAGCAAGAGCACAGGTACGTCCAGCACCCTCAAAGTTTTCTGCGCATCTCTGGCAGTCAGTCTTGCAGTCAACTGTACACCTGACGCTCCCCCTTCAGGATGAGATTCCTTTGTGTTGTGTGGGTGGCAGGCGGGCATTCCTTGTTACTGCTTCCTAACGCTCTATTTCATGGATACACGACGGTTGGCCTGTTTCTCTTTTAACAGTCTCTGGAGGTCTATACTTACTTTTCACTGTAAATTTTATGGTCACCTTTCTATTGTGCGAACCTTCAGTCTCAATTTGCCTTCTTTGGAACTCAGAGGTCAGAGTTTCCGTTAAGGTTCTAATCATTTTCATTTCGCTGGACAGTTCCATTTTCCTGCTCAGTTCAGATGTTTCGACGGCATCTTCCTGAAAACACGAGTACGGGAGAAAGCACGTGGCGCTTCTGGAGTAAATGCTTTAAAATGGTGAAGAAGAAGCTGTTCCCAGACGCTTGGATTTAGCAAGGTTTACCCTCCCCCGCCCTCCCCCGCCATCGCTCCCTAGCCCTGACGCCAACTCTCTATGGCAGCGCTTCCTTTAGCACGTGTCTTGACTCAGAGGCCCACTCAGCCTCCACCCCAACACTTCCTTCTCTCGTTCTTAGCCTAGTTCTCCCTTCCAGACCCAAGTCCTGACCCTCAGGCAAGCTGCCTGGCGTTCACCTGTCCAGTTAGCCTCTTCCAGGGCCTTGTGTGTCAGGGCACCTTTCCCCTCTGCCTCTGGTGCCAGCAAGGCCTGGTGAGAATGGCACTAAACCTGAAATCCCAATAGGATTTGTGAAGGTGAGTAAAGATGTACAAAACCCCTGCCTCCTGGATCTTCAAGGCAGGGGGAGAGACAGTCCAACACATTAAAGAAATAAAACCGGACAAGCTACGCAGAGAGCTACCTCAGCAGAGTTTATAACTTACTCAGCCACGAGCATGGCCAGGAAAGGAGGGAGAATAAAGAAAATGGAACTTCAGAAGGGCCTGAAGGATTCTTTCAAAACATAAGTGCTAAATTTTATCAGACTTGAGATGGCTTTTGCAAAAGGATAGTAAACGTAGATATTGCTACATTTCTCTTAATTTTGAATGAAAAGAAAATCCACGGTGTATGTGGTATAAAAACGGAATATGTAGCAGAGACTAGTTTAAGAAGGGAAAACAGCCAGATCGCAGGGATGAATGACCTTCAGAGCCCCCAGGGATGTTCTCCAGACAGAGACAACAGGATCATAGCATCTTCTGAAGTTGTCATAGCTCAGTGAAAAGAAGGAAATGGCAGGCCACCTAGTGGTCTGAGAAAGTGCAGAGAAGTCTCTCTGAGAATTGAGGTGAAAGGAGAATATTGAAGAAGGCGATCTTAGCAATTACTGGAAAAGGCATGTTGTCAGCAGATTCGGGAGGCAGGCAGGCAGGTTCAGCAAAGCAGTGACTGTAGCAGAGATAACTGATCTCTCACTGCTCTTCCTAGACAATTCCTAGTTGGTTCTTAGCGGAGAGAAAAGAAGAGCTATGATTTAAAAAGAAGCAATTTTCTAAACTCATTAAGTGCTCCATTAAAAGATTTCATAGAAAGAGAATTAGACTTACAACCAGCACCAAAATAAGAAGTTAATATGAATCATAATTTATAACCACATCTCAGGACCTTGTTTTTCCTCATTCCAGATTATCAGGAGAGTAAAAATAAAAATAAAAGCTGTACCCATTTCATGCCTTTCTACAAAGTAATGGAAAGAGTGCAGCCTTTGAGACCTACATCCCACCCCAGCTCTGCCATTCCCACGTTCCATTTCCTCATTTGGAAAAAAACAGGTGCAGACTGGACTTGGGGCCCTGGGTGTCTGTTCCTCCACTGTCTTCTGAGATTTCCAACCTCCTTGGGCAGATCCAACCTAATCTCCTTCATAGTGTCCCTCCTGAAATACCAGGATTTCCTAGGTGCTGCCCTGACCTCCTTCATTTCTTCCCCCAACAGATATCCCCTGGTAATTCTATTCCTTTGTGCTCATTTCCCTTCAAGATCTTAACAACTAACTAGGTTCCAAATCTTTCTTACTAATTTTGTGACCATGGGTGAATGACTTATCCTTTTTGTTTACACTTCTTCATGTATCAAATGCAAAATGAGAAGTTTTGATAGCATCATATTATGTGACAGCAAGGGCTATCTGAGCTCATATCTGGAAAGCATGTCAAGAGCCCCTGCATACAGTTGGTGCTCAGGACCTGTTAGGTGTCATTTGACCACCAGTGTGACTTCCAGCTTCCTCACCAGACTCACCAGCTGTAACCCACTAAGTGTTCAGACATGCCTCTGGCTGTTCTCTGTCCCAGGCCTTTTCTTCCCACACCCACTCCCACCATTGCAAGATAATTTCTTTCAATCCACTCACTTTATACTTACTGGTAGGCACTTCCGTGAGAAGAGAATGAAATGAGCAACAACTGCAACAGCCACATCCCGGGAATGTCCATGTATTGTAAAGTCACTGTCCCACGTTCCTTATCACTCTGAATAATCAAAAATCCAAAAGAGCAACCAAGAAA
This sequence comes from Ctenodactylus gundi, assembly GCA_004027205.1. Classification (NCBI taxonomy): domain Eukaryota; kingdom Metazoa; phylum Chordata; class Mammalia; order Rodentia; family Ctenodactylidae; genus Ctenodactylus; species Ctenodactylus gundi. Next base: position 203,945 of record PVKB01002963.1, read on the forward strand.
AATGCATAACCATATGCCTATGTTCAAAAGGCAGACAGATTCATATTTATAAAGTGCAAACTCATTCCACTCCTCCCCTACTTGAAATCCTTCAGCTCTTTCTCGTGGTCATCCAAATACATCAGAGCCCCGTAAAGTGGCCTTGCCTCCCGGCCGATGCTGTAGTCAGAGTCCTTGAACTTGCCTAGCTCCCCAGTGCTGCTGGAACTCCTGCCTGCTTTTTTTCTCTCCTGTCCCTACACTTCTGCATGCATACTGGGATACCCAAGTTGAGTGTCACCTCTGGAAAAGTCTCCCTAAAACCCTCCACCTACCTGCTCTGCCTGGCTGTACTAATTCTTACTGCCTTTTGGCAGAGAAAAAGCAGAAGTGTTCCTCCCAAGTGCTGCTGGTTAATGTCTCCGTACAGACTTCTTGTAAGACACTGCACCTGATTATAATCACCAATTGTTCACCGGCCTCACCATAGGCCGTAAATTCCTCAGTGCAAAGGAATGCGGATTATTTACCTTTGTTTTTCCAGCCACTGCACAGTTACTTTTTGAAGATACCCAGTGAGCCATATTTAAATGCAAATTTGCTGAGCCTGGTGGCACAGACCTGCTGTTCCAGCGGTCTGGGAGGCTAACACAGGAAGACCGAAGTTCAAGCTCAGCCTGGGTGAGTTAGTGAGAGCCTGCATCAAAGTCAAAATAAAAAATGGTCTGGGAATGTAGCTCAGTCTGTAGCCCTGGGCTTGATCCCCAGTACAATAAACAAGGAGATAGAAGATAAGTAGGCAGGTAGAAAGGTACAAACTAAATTAACAACGTACCTAAGGTTCTCAGTGCAAGGTCCATACCAATAGTTATTCAATCTCCCATTCTTGATTAGAGAAACATGAATTTCGTGAAAATGTTTCTGCTTTTACAAATTGCCCTGAAGCTATCGGCATCTTTGTATAAATAATAAAACTCCTGTGCATTAGGGTTATTTTTCATTTGTGTGCATGTACGCACGAGTATGCACATGTGCACACAATGCACACACACACACATCAAATACCTTGAGACCCTCTTTCTTCAAATTCTCACTTTGCAATTTAAATACAGCTAAAGAAGAGGAAAATTCAGTTTATTTAAGCCCTTTGTCTATTAATCAAATAATCCTAATATTTTTCCCCAAAATACCATTCTTATAACCTAACCTGAAAGTGTTTAGCTCTTATTATAAAGTCAAACATTTTGCATTTATAAAATATATATTAAATAAACCATAAATATTACATTAAGTATGCTGTAAATATTATGTGAACATATAAAATAAGTTATCACCTTGGTGATCAAGTCCAAAGTTGGAGGGGAAAAGTAGGTTTTGGGTTATAGTAGAAGGAAAAAATTACTGCATTATCTGCTGTTAAGCTAAAGATGTCTAATTTAATGAGGATTTTATAACAATAGAAATATGTGTAACCAGGCCAAGTATCTCCCTCAAGAATTCACGCCAAGACTATCCCACCCCTCTCCCGCCTCACGACTGAACCAAAAGTGACTCATAAGGACAGTGCTTGCCTTCTGCACACGTGACAGGAGAAAACCTATGTCCAAGAAAGGGAAGAGGCTTGTCCATACAAGCAGCCGCCACATGAGGGCCCACAGCAAGCCTGAGTCGTTTGGAGAGATCCCCGAGGTTCCTACTATAGATCTTTGAGAGACATATATCAGCAGAAGCAAGGAAGAATTCAGCAAGCTTTCCAACAACCTGGGCCTAGTCCTCCCACTAATAAGCCAGAACTATGCAATAAATCCAGTGTAAAGAAGAAAACACTCAAAAGACTTGGGATGAGTGTTAGGTATTTGCTCTTGGACAGTTAGCATCTCCTGGTCTCGGTTTCCATAAGGACCTGTGGGAGAGCTGACTGACTCTACTGAAAATCAAGAGAGAAATAGATGCAAAAGTACCTGGCCCAGAATAGGTGTGTAGATGATTCTGACGTACTGGCAGAGACCGCCCTCGGGACCAGTCAGTGATCTAAGCTGTAATAAGCTCTCACCAATCCAGCCCCAGTTCTTGGAATCCTGTATTCTAGTTGGCAGAGAAACATGAATAAAAAGGTGGGCGGTGACAAAATAAATATTTGTAAAAATAAATGATCATTATCCCATCAGGGGGCTGTCTTCTCTTGCTGAGGATTTCTCATAATACATTGAATATGCTGGAGCGATGTGTTTTCACTCATGGGAAGTGTACTTCTATGTAACCAACTCTCTTCTGCTATTGGTCTTTCTCCATTCCTCCTTCTGCTGAGAAGTCAAAGAACATTTTTTCCGAAAGGTTTTTAGTTGCCAATTACATCACACCCCTTTAAATGTTACTGCTTTGCTATATCTAAGTGAAGCCTATAAAAATTAGTTGCATCTCAATGTTGTTAACTAGCCCAATAAATCTCAGGAATGCAGCGTACAGATTCACAACTCACAAAGAACAAATCATTTAGTCACTACTCAAATGTGGCAGATAACTGCTGCAGAGAGTAAGCGTGGGTGTGTGCGTGAGTGTGTATGTGTGTGCGTACATGGTGTGCTTAATATCAGTGAATTTCAAGTGAAGGTAACAGGTGAAGCTTCCTTCAGATGAAGTGGAAGCCAGGTATAACATGTGCTCAAGAAAAAAATATCCTCTTTTATCACCCTTTTTCCAATCCTCAGGAGTACATCCTAACAGAGCCACTTGCTTGTTATAGGGCTACATCCATGTCACATTTCTCTTATTAAAATGGATGGATTCTTTTATGTTTCATTTCTCCTATTTTAAGACTTTCTTCATACTTCCAGATTTCCATTAGACTTGAGAGTAAGGGCACTTATTGTTGAAATTTGGGACAGCAAAACACGGTGACTTGAACTGTATGAGTCCACTAAAGAATTTCCCACAATCCGATGATTTGGTTGTCAGCACAGGCCGGATATTTGTATATCCCTGAACAACTAATAGGACCAAGAAGTTTTCTGGTAAACAATAACTTAAAAAAGGGTAGCTGTGCCTACAGTTCTAGGTGCATCTCTCATCAGTGTTTAAATGTTTTCCTTTTTTAAAAAAATGCCAAATTTACTATTGTCTTAAATAATCTCTGTTGCAATTCTTCTCAAATATATGCACATCATTCAAATGATTTATAATAGATATATGTTATTGGGCGTTATTAAAACAGAAACAGTTTTTAAGTACTAAAAGAGACATTGTGAGTCCTCCCTCACTACTGAGAAAAGACCATCTGCTAAGACTAAGATTCAGGAGCATTGTCTTATACCCTCTCCACAAAATCCTACCTGTAGTTCCACACAGACCCACGGTCTCCCACCACACACATCTCCCCATGCCTGCGATATGCTTCCACCCAACCCTCTACTTGCTCAGCCCCCACGTTCTACTTGGCCTTGTCCTCCCACTCAGGAGAAGCCTCTTCTGGTGGCCGCCTTTCTTTCAGCACCAGGTGAAGTGTCTCTTTTTGTGCAGTCAGTCAACACCAAGTTTCATTTTGTTAGCATTTACAGCTCTGCAGTATCGAATCAATTTCAGTCGATTTTTCCTTGCTCATCACTGGACTGGGCAACTCTTGGGAAGTTGGGCAGTGTCTTTTCTGGATATCTATTAACTCGTTAGAGCAATTCAAGAACATCAGGTGACAGCTACATTGGCATCACTTCAGTGGCATTCTTCCCTTCTACTCTGCTCTGCACTCCTTCTCTCTCCTCCAGAATTCTCTTTGGCCATACCTAGAATTCAATTCAGAGATTGCAGAGTAGATTCTCCAATTCTTGTTCCTTTCAAGGCTGTCTTTGGCACACATCCCAAAAGGAGCACTACACAATAATAGATTAGCTCCCATTTTCCCCACCGCTCTTACTTTTAACTTCCTTTTGCACGTAAGACAATGAAAGAGGCAGGCACGACTTCAATTCCGCCTTTCCCAAGCTTCTCTCAGGGTCTCCTGATTTCCCTAAGCACCGCCCAGACTCCTGCTTTTCTGCATCACCACATCAGCCCTGCCCTCCTGCCCTGTATATGAAACAATGAGCTGACAAGGTGACCTAGGTGGTTGCGTCCTCATTAAATGCTAGAGGATTCTCCAGGGGGAAAGGTTCTGTGAAGTGGTGACCAGTCTCTGAGTCACTGGAGAAAGAAAGATTTCACTCAGCCTTGTTTCGTGGAAGCACTGCACCACCTACTTGCATTTTTTATGTAGCCTTTTGTTTCTCTTCCGGGTCCATTCTGTCTTCCACTCAATTCATTTTCTCTGCTCCCTCTTGTTTAGTCATTTAGGATTTTTAAAGAAATGATGAGCTGCTGCCATGGAAAAAGACAACAAATAGAACTGAGACAACATTGTCCCCTGAGGGACAATGGGAAGAGAAGGGAAGCGTGTGAGCTCACTACGGCTGTTACAGCAAAGAGCTACTGGTTGGATAGCTTAGATAAGGAAACCGCACTTTCTCAGAGTTTCGTGGCTAATTCAAGGTCAAAATGCTAGCAGGCTTAATTTTTTTTGAAGCCTCTTTCTTTCCTTGGCTTGTTGAAGGCCATCGTCCTCCTTTTTGTGTATGGGCAGGTTTTCTGTCTCTGTCTGTCACCCCAGTCTCCTCTTTTCATAAAGACACTAGTCACTGGATTAGGCCCTCGCCTAGAAGCCTAGTAACACTTTTATAATTTAATCACCTCTTTAAAATACATTGACATTCTTAGGAAGGAAAGTTAATGCGTTTGCACGTGAACGGGGTGGGGGCATAGCTCAGCCCATACGTAAGTTCTTATTTTCATTCATTCAATAAAATCAGAAAGTATTACAAATCAGGCACCTTGCTTGGCATCAGACAACCTGATTGTCCACAAAACTGGTAAGAGCTGACACCAAGACCACTTGCTGCTGCTGGCACCTAGAAAGCTCCTTCCAAACTTAACTTCCTCCTTGCAATCTGCCACACACTCCACCCCACATCCATCTATGGTTCTGCAAGACCCCTGAGCTTATAATTGGGCTAAGTCCTTTGATCTATCTTTTTTGCTATCATTAGACTTGTATTGTCTCAAGAAAAAAAGAGTAATAGAAAGAGAAAGAGAGAGAGAGCAGAAGAGTTGAGAATGCGATTCATAAAAGGAACTCCCCGTTAAGGAACCAAGCACTGATAATAGGAAGTTCCAGTAAAACGCTGCTCTTCTTACGAGCTACGACCATGTGGGCAGAGGGCACTGCCCTCATCTTCTCCCCCCACCCTGCATCGTATCTTCTCATTCTCCCTCACTTCCATCTCTGAGGACCTTTCTACGCGTTTGCCTTCTATCTGGTACCCTTTTTCTTCCTTCTGTCCCTTTCTACTGCTCATCAAAGAAACTCAAATAACATTTGCTTTTATTAACGTATTGCTGTATGTTGGACCTAGAATGCCCATCAATGACTGATATGTCCAAGCCTTGGTTCCCAGCCCCCTGGGATACTATGAAGGAGGTGAAAACCTTCAGACTGAGGGGCATACAGGAAGACAGGTCACTGAGGGCATGTCCTTGAAGAAAATTCAGGACCTCTTTTCTTCCTCTCTCTTTTACTTCCTTACCACTGTGAGGTGAGTTTTTTTTTTCCTTTACCATACGCTCCCTGCCATGATGTACTGCCATGCCAACTAATCATGGACTGAAACCGTGAGCCAACATAAAACTTTTCTCCTTAAATCGTGATTATTTCATATATATTGTCACAGCAACAAAAAATGACTAAAACAATATACTTCCATAATTCTTGAAAAAATGATTGTCCAGTCCCAATAGGGCTGTTAGCTGAACCCACTCGTCTACATTCCACCAGTCACATAGAGACTGGGAAGCTCAGAGAGATGAAAAAACTCTTTCATTTTCCTACAACCATGAATTTCTGTACAAACTCTTCACTCTGTACTCCAAGCCCTGTCCAAGGACCCAAGTTCCTAATCACATTCCTGCAGGTGCCTAGGTTTTTTTCTACCATCAGTGCTCTTGGAATCTTGATGAGTAAAGACCTAGTCATAGCAAAGATGGAATTATTGGCACTATTATGAGAGATCACATTCAACTTAAGTTTTTCAGGAAATGCCCTTCATTCCACACTCATTAGAATCCCTTGAGTTAGAAGGTAGAAACAGTGACCTGGGCTTTGTTGGTAGAATAAAATCGAATGTCTTCATAGAAGCAGCATTCAATGTTTCAAAGGCAAAATAACTCATGATCTTATGCCCAAGTCTAAGGAAAGTAGGCCTGTGTTGTTCCTGACCCTCCCGTTTTCTTTAGAAATCAAGATAGCAGGGAGAAGATGAAGACAGTGAAGAAAAAATAGCTCCAGAAAGAAGACTGCTCCCAAAGGAATCGACCAACCAGACAAACACCTGGGGGAAAATGCATCTTGGGAATACAATGAGCCCAGAAATGAGCGGTAAAGACAAAGGTGGTCTATTATGGGTTGAGGAGGACCCCAGGGAAGGGTAAGGGAGTCCCTACCCCTCCGCAAGACTAGTAAGGGCAATAGGGGCCCTTGGTTATGAACTTTCAAGTGTGCCCTAAAACAAAGGAGCTGATATAGGCCGTTCTCTCTGGTCTCTCTGAGAGTCCCAGATCACAACTCCTATGGAACTTAAGACGAAAAACAAAGTGAAAGAGGTGGGTAGGTTGGGGGTGGAGGGAGGGAGAGGTGGGTAGAGGGAGGGACAAAAGGGGAGCTGGAAAGCCCTTGTCACTGTGACAAGATACGTATGTGCACAAAACGCTCAACTCCATTGGAAACCTTAAATTTCGCACTTGTAGGTATCAATAAAATGGGAGGGAAAAGCAAAGGAGCTGGAGGTCTTAACAGCCTCAGGGCACTGGGAACTGGGACACGTGGGAGAAAATGGCTGTCCTTTTCAGTGTGAAGGTGCAAAGGGGCTGTGGAGTCAGGCAGTAGTGGTTCCAAAACCATGTGGCTAGAGATACAAAAGAGAGGGAGGGTTGTCTACCCCCTCAACCCAGCTGCAAGCCCTTAGGCAGCTACAGGTGGGCAGGAAGATGTAATCCCTGGGTCCTACAGCCGGCCACCATGGATCAAAACAAAGGGACATAGAGCCTGGGGGAGGTAAGGAAGAGAGCTGCACCTAACAGGGCTGGCAAAATCTGAAGAAAAGCCAGCCCTGGAAAGTAAGGCAGTGCCACCCTCCTCCTGCTCCCCACAAGCAGGGACAGGCAGTATCAACCTGGACATGCGCTCTGGCTCAGGGTCAAGAGAATCAGGGACTTGCTGCCCACGCTTTGCCACCAAGGGACCCCAACTGGCAACATGCTCAGAAAGGGGCAGAAAAAAAGACTTGAGATGGGCACCGGGACTCCCAAGGGGCTGGCAGCCACCTGTGGCTCAGCCTGGCACTGAATAACAAAGCATGCCAGTCACAATCTGCTCCCCACTGGTGGGGAAAGGGCAACCAAGTCCCTGACTTTCGCTCCCACTCAGAGGTGAGAAAATCAGGGACTCTGGCCCTGAGGGACTTTGAGAGGCCACGCCCACAGGAAGGGACTAGAGAAAAAAACAACAACAAAAGCAAGGCAGGCTGCCACTCAGAGTCTAAGGCCCAGGTCTGGCAGCCACCTGTGGCTCAACCTGACACAGCAAAGGAAGGCTTCACCGGATGCACTCCAGTCTACATGAATGGTGACCAAGCAGGTCAAAGGAGAACAACTCCCTGTTTCAAGCTTTATCCCAGCCAGAGGAGGAGGGAGCAAGAGGCACAGAGACCCTCCCCCACCCACTACACATCACTGGGAAAGGCACAGAATCCTATTAGGAGAGAGGGAAGATGTGTACCTCCTACTCCTTGGGATGATAGGGACCCCCTGGGCACATATCTCTCTGTGAGCCCAGTACCCCTGCTCTATACTTCCCATCCATGGCATTCCCCTACCCCCTCATGACTTACTCGAAGGTGAGAGGGTGTCATGACTAGCAGCTCCAACCACAATAGAAAGACAACTGTCAAGCTGGAAAGTACCAACTAGGTGTGCTGTAAGAACCCTACCTCAGTGACTCAGACAGCATATTACATAGCCAAAAAACAATACTCTCTATTCCCAGAAAACAAAGATTGCTTGAAGAGTGACCACAGCAAACCAAAGAGTACTCAACAGCAAGATGAGAAAACACACAGGCAAGATCCCACAGAGAGCCCCCGGCTCACCAAGGGAGATCCAGATAGAGTCAAAAGAAGATCCAAGATTTCTAAACTTTGAAAAAAAAATTTAAACTGCTAGAAGAACACAAAACTGACTCAGACAACAAACTACACAAAATATTTAAGGAGTTTTAAAAAGATTTAACTAAAAAACTTAAGGAAGAACAAAGGCCAAACTACAGAAATCAATACAGAAAATGAATGGCAAATTCACTAAAGAATTCAAAAATATGAAAAGATAAAGGAAGACCATCCAGAGATGAAGATCTCCATGAAAACTTTAGGAAACAGAATGGCCCAGAATGAGGACAGACAGAAGATAAGAAGGATACAATGATCTGGACTTTTAGTAGCCATCAAATAATACGATGTCAACAAGGAAATGGAATACAAAAAAATTATAGAAGACTCAAAAAAACTTAATCTCAGAATAGTAGGAATAGAAGAAAAAATGGAAATCCATCCTAAAGAACTAAGAAGTCTATTTGCTTAAGTAATAAGAGAAAACTTCCCATACATAGAAGATGAAAAAGACACACAAGTGATGGAGGTATACCATACATCTACTAAATATGACCAAAAAAGAAGCTCACTAAGACATATTATAATAAAACCACTGATATACAAAGCAAAGAGAGTATCCTAAAAGCTGTAAGAGGAAAAAAAGCAGGTTACGTATCTAGGCAAGCTTATCAGGGTAACAGCAGACTTGTCAACATAAATTCTAAGGGCCAGAAGAACCTGCAGTGAAGTCCTCAAATCCCTAGCAGATAATAACTGTCAACCAAGACTTCTGCAGCCAGCAAAAATATTATTTAAAATTGACAATGAAATAAAAACTTGAGGAAATTTATGACAAATGAATAAGCACTACAAAAAAATTCTTAATGGTCTTCTGGATAGGGAAATGGAACAACCACACCAAAGAACACAGTGACAGGCTTGCCTTCAATACAGAGAATATCGAGAATATCTTTTTTTAAAAAAGTAAACAATAAAATTGAATATTCATAAGATGGAAAAAGGAGAACCTAAGACTCATATGTCATTTATATTCCTAAATGCCAATGGCCTTAACCTATCGATCAAAAATCATAGGCTGGCTAACTGGATTAGAAAACATAATCTAGCCATATGTTTCTTGCAAGACACTCATTTCAAACATGAAAATAAACATAAACTCATGGTGAAATGTTGGAATTCTATATTTCACTCAGCTAGGAGATTAAAAAAAAGCCCAAGTTTTAATTTTTTTCTTGATGACAAAGTAGATTTTAAACCAAAGCTGGTTAAAAGAGTCAAAAAAAAGTCACTTCATTCACATAAGAGGAATCATCCAGCAAGAAGAACTAACAATTAAAAACATTGATGCTCCAGATTTTGGTGTACCTGACTACATAAAACAGAAACTACTGACCCTTAAAGAACAGACTTTAACTCTGTAATAGTGGGGGACTTTCATAACCCACTCTCCCAAGAAGACAGTTCAACTAGACAAAACAAATTAACAAAGACATAATAAATCTTAACTACACCATGGAAGAAATGGATCTGATAGATATACACAGAGTTTTTAATCCAACAACAACAGAATACACATTCTTCTCAGCTACCCACAGAACATTCTCCAAAATAGACCACATTCTAGGCCACAAAACAAGCCTAAACAGGTACAAGAAAATTGAAATAATACCATATACTATGTCAGATCATAGTGGAATAAAACTAGAAACCAACTACAACACAAACAAAAGACACCACTCAAACAAATGGAGACTGAGTAGTACTCTTCTAAGTAAACACTGAGTTACAGAAGAAATCAAGGAAAAAGTAAAAAAGTTCATAGAGACAAATGAAAATGGTACTACAACACAACACAATCTCTGAGATGTAATGAAGGCAGTGTTAAGGGGAAATTCATTTCCATAAATGCATATATTAAAAGACCCGAGCAAGCCCAAATACATAACCTAATTATGCAACTCAGGGCCATAAAAAATAAGAATAGGGCTACACAAGAGCTAATAGAAGGGAAGAAATTACTAAAATAAGAACAGAAATTAATAAAATAGAAACTAAGAAAACAATGCAACAAATTCATAAAACAAAAGGTAGGGTTTTTTAAAAGATAAATAAGATTGATAAACCCCTTGCTAAGCCCACAAAAAAGGAAAGAGAAAACCTACATTAATACAACTAGAATACAATTAGGAATGAGAGACGAAAAATTATAACCAATAAATTGGAAATCTAAAAGATTATAAGTGGTTGCCTTGAAAATCTCCATTTGAAATTCAAAAATCGAAAAGAAATGGATGAGTTCTAAACACATATCAAATTCCAAAATTGAAAGAAGAAGAAATTAAACATCTGAATAGGCCAATGTCCACCTAAAAATCAAAGAAGTAATAAAAACACTTCCAACTAGGAAGAGCCCAGGACCTGATGGACTCCCAGCAGAATTTTTTTTAAAAATTCAGGGAAGATTTAATGTCAAAGGTCAACAAACTTTTTCAGGAAATTGAAAAGGAAGGACAATTGCCAAAATCATTTCTCCAAGCAAACTTAACTTTAATTCTAAAGCCAGACTCAACAAAAAAAGAAAATTACAGGCCAATACCCCTACTGAACACTGATGCAAAAATACTCCATAAAATCCTTGCCAACAGAATGCAGCAAATCATACGGAAGAATATATACCATGACCAAGTGGGCTTCATCTCAAGTATGCAGGGATGGTGCAACATACACAAATCAATAAATGTAATACTCCACATTGCAGATGCAAATATAAAAATCCTACGCTATCTCAAGAAATGAAGAAAAGTAATTGACAAAGTCCACCACCCACTTATAATAAAGACTCTGAAGAAAATAGGAATATAAGACCCCTACCTCAACATGATCTAAGTTATTTACAACAACCTCTCTGCCACCCATTGTCACCCCTACTATTCAATATAGTGTTTTAAATTTTGGCAAGAGCCATGAGGCAAGATTAAGGAATAAAAGGAACACAAATCCGAAGGGATGAAATAAGAGGTCCCTATTTGCAGATGACATGATACTGTACAAGAAGACCTAAAAATTTCACCCAAAGACATTAAGAGTGAATAAATAAATTCGGCAAAGCTGCAGAATACAAATCAATAGAATTCATATACATCAATAAAAAATCAAATGAGAAAGAAAAAAACAGAACAACAACAAAAAGCAACCCTTTTAGGAATAAACCTCACCAAAAAAGTGAAAAACTTATACAGAGAAAACTACAAAATTCTGAAGGGAGAGATTGTAGAGGACTTTAGAAAATGGAGAGACATCCCAAGTTTCTGAATAGAAAGAACTAATATTCTCAAAATGGCCATACATCCAAAGCTACCATGCAGATTCAACACGAAACCAATCAAAATAACAATTGCATTGTTCACAAAAGTAGAATAAATAACTTTAAAATTTATTTGGAACCAGAAAAGGCCCAGAATTTCTAACACAATTCTAATTAACAAGGGAACAGAATTGAGGATACTGAAACAAATTCAAATACTCTCAGCCAAAACAAGCCACTAGAGAAAAGGAGGCACCTTTGACAAAGGGTGCTGGGAAAACTGGATTACCTCTTGCAGGAGAATGAAACGAGACTAGATCAAGACATAGGGACAGGAAAGGAGTTTCTGAACAGATCAGCAGCTGCTGAAGAAACCTCAACAAGAATCAACGAACGGAACTACATTTAAAAAGATTTTGCACAGCAAAAGAAGCAATTAACAAAATGAAGAGACAACCTACAGAATGGGAGAAGATCGTTACCAGTAATACCTCAAGCAAGGTGTAATACGCAGAATATACAGAGAACTCAAAAAATACCACCCGTAAAATAAAAAACCCCACCAAGAAGTGGGCAGCTGAATTGAAAAGCTTGTCAGAAGAAGTGGAAATGGGCAGCAAACACATGAAAAAGCCTTCTTCGTCACTGACCATCAGAGAAGTGCAAATAAAAACAATGCTGAGGCTTCGCCTCAGTGAGAAGACCTAGGAGAATTAAAAAACAAAAATTATTTTCAAGGATGAGGAAAAGAAGAAACTCTGCTCCACTGCTGCTGAAAATGCAACCTGGTCGAACCATGTTGAAAGTGCTCTGGAGATTCCTTAGAAAGCTCAGAATAGAAATCCCATCTGGTCCAGCTTTTGCTTCACTGGCCATAGTGCCGAAAGAAACAAGTCAACACATCAAAAAGACCCATGTGTATCCGTGTTTATAGTGGCACGATTTATAGCCAAATCCTGGAAACAATCTGCCTGCCCATCAACAGAGGAATCGTTTAAGAAGATGTGGTACTGATACACGATGGAATACTACACAGCCGTAAAGAAAGACAGATGTGCAGCATTTGAAGAAAAATGTGGCCACCTTGAGTCAATAATGTTCAGTGGAATGGACCAAACACAAAAAACTCACTATAGACATTTATCTGTTCTATGAAAATCACAAAAATAATGGGATAGAAAGGACCCAACGCAGGTGACAGGGTGGAAAGAGGGGAAATAGACTTTTAGGAAAGAAATTATTATCTGCTAAATGGAGGGGGTGGGGCTGAACGGCCATTGATTCTCCAAACCCCACGTCTTTAATATGTTCTAAAATTTGGAGTTCATGTACATACATAAATTTTTAAAAAAGAAATCAAACTAACGGAGCTGTCATTAAACATTTAAAGATCAGTTCACAAAGACAATTTCCAAAAATCACATCCCTTTCTCCTAAAAATGAAAGACAAACCTCAAACGACTAGCTAAATGGTGGTAGTGAAATTAAGAAGATCTAAAAAAGGAAGCACACGGCAGAGTTCTGTGGGGGCTGGTAAGGTTGGCGACTGCTGTCCAGAGGCATCCGATTCGCCCTCTCTTCCAAGATCTCGCAGTGTTTATGCAACTTCTGGCCAAGTACCAATAGCGTTCAACTTGATTTACTGTGGTGACACCCTTTTCAGTGAGGATTAAGGATTGAAGTCAAGACAGGTGTACAGGAAAGCTAGAAGCCCCTCAGGCCATCGAAGTTATTGGGTCAGACAAGATCGAAGGAGCGGAAAGGGCTCCTCTCTGAGTGCTCACGTGTCTGGATAAAGATAGAGGCCACAGCCAGATCCAAGGTGACTTTGTTTTCCATCTAGGGCTCGTACATCCATGGCAATACATTGTTCGGGGGCTGATTCATCAAAGAAATAGCTTCTCTTTGTTTTGGTAGATGGGTGACTATTGGCATATGTTACAGAATGAGATTGCTTTCTGAAGACTGTTCAAACTCTGCTTCAGATTTACCAAAAATGGTATATGTTGGAAGCGAAAATCAGAGACTCGAGCGTAGAAACTGCCAGAAAATCTGGAATGGGTTCATGGGATGCCTGCAAAGGGAGACTTTCTGCAACTCCCTTATTAGCATATGTAGGATTTCCACTATCTCCTTCATGAACCTCTTCTCAATATTTAAACTAAGGCAATATTAAAAATGCAAATTAGAGTAACATGTAGAACTACCTCTTAAATTTGTATCTTTTCCTTTAAAGAAGATCATAAACTTTGACTCCTGACATATACCCAGAAATATGAAAATATATATAAATATATATGCAGCATAATAATCTATATAAATGTAATGGTATATATATATATATATATATATATATATATATATATATATACTCATCCCTCACAACCCCACTCACGTTGAATTATGCCCCAGGTTAAGTAAACTTTTGGAGAACTGAGAAAAGGAAACACCACCAAGTTGTTCAAGGAGATTCTCCGCATCTACTTAAAACACATGTATCCTTTTTATTTCTTCTTTTAGACTTCTTCCATTAACTAACTCTTGCTCTTCTTTTAGTCCAAATTCACAACACTTTCTAGTAGATTTTTATCTCAGGTGAAGAGTGAGCTCTGTCCTGCTAGGAACTGGATCTATACCTTGGTGCACCCTGGATCAAAACTCAGCCAGGATTTCATAGAGTTCTGCCATGCTTCCATACCAGCCATTTGGTTTTATAGCATACATGGCCACTCCCACGTATCTTCAGCTGATACAAGACATTGAGTTTTTTATTGATATACCCACAAAACTTCTGTCACCTCAGCTTCTTCCTTAATCAATAATCCTAAATCTATGTGCTCTACCACTCTGTTGTCCTGCAATGCATTCAACCAAATTACCTACCACGCCCAACTAAATTACCCAGCCAAAGGGTTTTCCCTGACATTGTTTGCCCATGAGATCAGCCACAAGCATCCTGACAAGCCTAAGGCAAATAGGTGGACCTAAGGTAGGTGGAACAATGGTCCATGAAGACGTTTCCCAAGTTTGCTCCAAAGTTTCAGTTGAGAGCCTGGTAGGGCAGTTCCAGCTCATCGACTCTGTCCCACGCCCTTCCTCTACCTTTGAGCGCTCCTAATTTCTCATCCCGCGCGTTCCTAAGGGAGCCCATCCTGGCATAGCTCCCTGTTTCACTCAGAGCAATCTTGCTCTTGCGTGGCACATCCTTCTCCTTTTGGCCCTTCCTTAAAGTTGGCAGTTACACCCTGCAGAATTCTAGTTCTGCTGCCAAAAAGTTCAGAAATTTGGAAGCTCCTTCTCAGGTACACCCTCCTCTGCCCATCTCAGGTGAAATCTGGATTTCCCCTGATGACGTAACACCCCTTGCCATTCTCCAGGTGAGTCCGCTGCTTTCCTACATGCCCTTTGTTCATTACCCTGACCCCTTAACTCTGTGTCCACCACTCCCCAGGGCTCCTCTCCCTCCTGTTAGTTCCACTCAGCTGCATAGCTCCTGATCCTTTACATCCATAGCTGCCTTCTCATTGCTCAGGATCCTCACTACCACCGCTACACCAAAACTGAAAGGCCCTGAGACCCATCCGGGGCCCGCCTGCTACAGTGACAGCTAGGCCATTGCAGGTGGTTCGACACCTGAGAGGTTGCAGTGTGCAAACATGAGCCTTCCGATGTGCACGGCATTTTGAAGGCTGACTTCGTTTGCTCTGTCCAGGTTTTCTCCAGGTGTGTGACATAGTTCAGGTGCATCGTCATGCCACGCTTCTCTTAGCAGACTTAAGTTTCAGCTGCTGGAAGATAGCTGCTTCCCTTTTATTGAGCTGTCCTGAACCTAGGAGGGCGTGTAGCTTGGTTGATTGCCCTCCTGGTCACGTGGCTGGCCTATGGATCTGCAGCTGCCTGCCATTGCCCAGCATTTCAGAAGAGATTCAGACCAAGTATCATCATTACCCCCATAAAAGGATCCAAACGCAAAACTGGAAGTACAGCCTGCTGCTTTCACACCGTCATACAGTCAACTACCATGAAGGCAAACTGTAAGTCAGGGACTTTCTGTTTGCAGTAATCTCTGAAGAACTCACAGATAAGAGGACATGCTAATTGCTTCCTCCTTTTCCTGACAATGCCCGTCGCAGCGCAAGTGGATCTTAGAAACTCCTCTGGTTATGCTTTAGAAGTTTCTAGAAGGAAAACATAGGGACAAAGACTTTGACTGTTGGCAGCTTTTGCCACAGTGTGGCATCTTGCCTTGGAGAGGGATCATAGCAATTCACATTCCACAGGTGGCACTTGAACGCCTCACCACACCCCTGCTCTCTAATCCTTTCAGCAAATCTTTGCAGCTCCGATTGATCTAGCTCTGCAGATCTAGAATTATGGGGTTCTGATCTAAGTCCAGGAGAGGAGTTGCTGACATTTTTGATATGATAAAGAGGCTGAAAAAAACACACACACAATATGATAAAGGCAATTAGTGCTATAAAAAAATAAAAGCAATCAGAAACTCCAGAAAAGTAGGGGACAAACTGCCATAAAAGATATATAATCGTGAAACATTACTGGGTCTTATTTATGTGTTCGTATAATATAATGACAAGAGTGATATAGTTACCTGGGTCGCATTTGAAGGAGAAAGGGTGTGTTACAAGAGCTGACATTTCATTTGTCAGTAAGAAATGAAACTGATTGAATAAGAAAAGTAATTTAAGCTTATCACCAGAGGTATAGAGACAAGTATGAAAGGCAACAGACAGTTCAGAGCCAATCTGTGGGTGTACAAAAGGCAGGAAGCTTATTAATTTTTATTCTAAAATATAGAGTATTGGTAAGATTTATCTGTTTATTCATTTCAGTACTAGGGATTGAACCACAGCCTTCACACTGAGCTACATTCCTAGCCTGTTTCATATTTTATTTTGAGAGAAGGTCTCCTGATAGTTGCCCAGGTGGGATGACTTGAACTTGTAATTCTCCTCCTCAGCCTCGCAAACTGCTGCGATTACAGGGGTGTGTGACCATACCCAGCTTCTATCAATGAGAGTACTATATTTCTCTTGTCATCTGTCTGCTCATGTTCTTTACTGACCAGATGTTACTGACTTTGTTATAGATTTGTAAAAGATTTTTATTAAAAGTATATATACTTTGCCTACCATGTCTGCTAAGAAATATTTCACACAATTTGCTTTGTATTCTGTTTCTCGCGTAAGACAAAATAAAATCATATGTGTCAATTTTTGCCTTTTCATACAGCAATTACCAAATCAATGAAATATTCACTAATTTTTATTGTTAATTTTTTCTACTTTCAGTTATAAATTGTGTTTGATTTATAGAATAAAAACTTTAATAGAGCATACCATGTGCTAGGCACTACTAAATGCTCTTCTTAGAAATTGATTAATGATATACTAGAGAAAAGAGTCACCTGATTATTTCCCCCCTAAGAGCTAAGTTTCGTTACAATATTTATAGCAAATCTTATCCCTTCTCCATAAGATTCAGGGCTCTATTTTGTTTCAGATCTGTTGCATACTTTTCCAGTAAAGTCATAAGATTTCACTGAACTTTACTTTATAATATAATTTACACCTGAAAGAACAATTCTCTTCTCATTATCTGAATTAAAAAAAATTCTTTACCACTTCTACCTACTTCTGTATATGATTTTGGAACATTTTTTTGTTAAGCTTCCAAATAAATTCTACTGGAAGAGTGACTGGCAATTTGTTGACCCTTCAACTGAGTTGAGAAGTATTTACATTTTACAGTGCAGAGTTGTATCACTAGTAAATTATATATTATTCTAATTATTAAATCTTTTTGAAATTCTAAGCTACTTCAGTTTCAGTCTGCTAATAAACTCTCATTAACTCTATGATTATATCAGTTGATATGCATAGGTTTTCTCACCTATGTCATGTTCATGTCACCTACAAATAATGACAATTTTGTCTCCTCCTTGCCAGGAATTATACTTCATTTTTTATGATGCAATCCATTAGCCTGTATTTTCAAATATATAAGTAGAAGACTTGTGACTATACAGCTTGAAAAAAAATGGTAAGGATGTATATTAAAAATGAATAGCCAAAATCATGAGAAAGTTTAATATCATCAACATAGAATAAATAATGGGCATACAAAATTAATCTAAATCATTAGTTATGATTATCCCTCCAGACTTTACTTGTGACCATTAATCATGCTTTGCCATCTTAAATTAATTAAGAGATGCCTTGCAGATCAGTAAGGCAGATTTTGGGTGTGTTTCTGTGTATGATTGACAAGTAGGCCAGCCAACTGAGGGAAGAATTCCTGCCCATTGTCAGTGAAACCAGCCAATGGGTTTGTGCCTCTGCAAAATAAAAATGGAGGAAGGAAAGATTGGAAGAGCTCCAAGAAACCTTCATCATCACCTCTGGATAAGGGCTTCCAGCTCTGGCTAGCACTTGCTGGACCACCATGAGCTCCCCGGCCTTTGACCTTTGGCTGGTGTTGTTTCCTTGATCTCCTGTTCTGCGGTTTCCATATGTTCATTTGAGCCGCTGCTCAAGTCTCCAGCCCTTCCACGTGCAGACAGCCACTTTGGGCTCCTCACTCTCTGATTTCACAAACTGAGCTAATGTCAACAAATCACCTTATGTAATTTTACACATGTATTTTCTGTAAAGTTCGTAATACAACCCTCAACTCCCCGTGGTTCAACTTACTATTTTTTGAATTCACAGTGATGGCACAAAAGCAATACACATTTGGTATAACCTGTCCTTGGAATTTGGAATTTGGACCTTTGTGGAGGCTAGTGATGTGTGATCCAAATCTCTCCTGTGGTGTTTGCTAGCAACAATGATCTGCAACTGTGGGTCAGCCCCCTTGGTCACATGAGGAAACAGTTATGGTACACTGCTGCTTGGCTAAGGTGTTCCCGAGGTGAGATATGTGGACTGCATTTTCAGTTTACCACCTATCCCCTCTCTGATAGGTTCATCAAGATGTAGTTACTGTTAATGAAACAGGGCCTGTATAATTTTACTATTAAAATTTAAATAATTCCATTTGTAAAATTTGATATCATAGCTAAGGACTGTTAATTCTTCAGACATCTTGGTCACTAGATTTTTGCAAATTCATGAAATTAAAAGAACGTTTAGTGTTTTTAGAGTAGGTGGGGAGTAATTAGCCTACAAAGGTAGGTACATGTGCTGATAGTAAGTTTTTCTTCCTTTCCACAGGTACTGCAAAAGGAAAAGCTTTTTACATTTTTGTTTTCTTTTTTTCCCCCAGTAATTAAATCCCAGGATCTCAACACTGAGCTATCCCACATTCTCAGACCTGTATGTACAGGAGTCACAGAACAGCACTTTTTTTAATGCTCCCACATTTGAAGATGTAGTCAATGATGCTTGAACAAGATGCCTTGTGAACTCTCCCCAACTTATCCTTAAAATTTTTATCTTCACTTGTACTTTGATTTCTAATATATCTCATGTTCAAATTTATCACTTGGTTAAAAAAATTCAAGCTTTAGATGTAGAAATAGCGCAGTGGAATGTAATCAACTCTGAAGATACCTGAATAGTTTCTGACTTTCCTTTCTGTGTTTCAACTTTTCTGGATATTGATTGTAGCTTTTTTTGGTTTTTCCTGGAGCCAAATGACAGCAGAGTTTTTATAGCAGGCATGATGTAAGAAATATTTATACTCCTAAGACACATCAATTCTATTATTTCTTGTGCATATTCCAACTAGTTCCAAACCAGCTTCTCTGATGAATCATAAGACCAGGACCTGTAAAGTGTAATAGCGAAGGATTATTTTGTTCAGTCATATTTTTACAAGACGTATCTGCTTTCCCAAGTTTCTAAAATATGGCATGAGTTCCAAAATCTCATAGTTTAGCTTCCATCAAACAATAAGAATGAAAGAATCCTGTGATCTTTTCTAGGTAGGTAATTTTGTTAGTGTATGTCTCAACATCCCTCACTGGGCAAGTCAAGTTTATGTAGCTTGAACCTGCCAGGCTTTTGAAAGGTTTTGTGGTGGGTCCTGCCTGTCCCAGTTAACAATATATAGACAAGATGTAGGATGCGTATAATACAAGTGTATTAGCGCAGTTCTCCTCTACCATTACAAAAATCTGAAGTGATCAACTTTCAAAGGTCTATCTTAACTCCCAGTTTGGGATGTTTCAATTCATGGTCAGTTGGTCTTATTGCTATGGTGGGGATCACGTGGTAGGAGTGTGTGGGGGTCTGCAAAAGAAAGAGACAGGGGAAGAGAGAGAGCAGACCTCACACACCCCTTCAAGGGCATGCTCCCAGTAGCCTCACGCCTCTTCCTAGGTGTCATCTTCCAAAGTTTCCAACACCGACCCCAGCATGAGCGACTGAGGACCAAGTTTTTAAAATCTGTCTTTCTGTAAGATATTCCCAAATTCACTATAGCAACACGATACATTTTGTAAGTCAGTAACTTTTGAGTAGGGAAGAGGATGGTGCTCAAAGCTGAGTGCCTGCTAAGCACAGAATGCATCCCTGAGCTGCACCCTCAGTCCTCAGTAACTTTTTGTGCACAGCAGAACAGAATCTAAGAAAATGGTTCTTAGTACTGCGTATACAAATAAAAAACTAGGATTCAGAGATCGCACCAGTGTGAGTAATTGCTCATCTTCCACTGCTAAAAATTCTTCCAATCTTTGACATAGTATCAGTAAGGTTTTCAGTAAAGTTTCCAACCTCTGAAGACTAGGTGGTATGAGAAATTATATTTTTAGCACATTTTTGTCATATATGTTATTTCAAAGTTAACAACATCATAATAGCAACATCAAACATATTTTTATGCTTCATCTTTAACTTAAATTTTTTACTCATCCTCGTCACAACATCAGTATAAGTTGGTTGTACGTGATTTAGAGAGACTCCTGAAATGTGATCCTCACGTACTCACATGAAATTTCCAGTGGGAGTGCTTACATTCTGCTTTTGAACCCATCTGCAAAAGATGTAAAGACTTCTCCCCCAGAACCTGAAATGCTAATGATACTATTCTTCTACTGTATGATTACTTAATTAACAAAAATAAACGTTTTGGGGGTCAAAATAGGCATTTCCATGACATACACTCAGGTGAACCGCAGGCAGCATCCCTCTGGGGTGCCACGGAGAGCACAGAAAGTTACCAGTTTTACTTCCAGGACATGGGTGTCTTGGAGAAACACAAGATTCTCTAGTCACCTATCTTGCCATTCTCTCTTGCCTCCTAGGTTGATGGGACAATGTGATGATTTGAGTGGATGATGAGAAGGAACATCTTGAGTTCTAGTGCCAAGCAATCTTGGGGGAAGAGGGTTATACAAGATTTTTAGGAGAGAGCTGGATAGAGACTGGTCCCTAATGGTCCCTAAGCCTCAGAATAAGAGAAACTGAACTTTGGTCCAGGTCTATCTTCAACAAACACCTATAAGTCTCTGCTCTGGTTATGGGATATCCCCGCTTGTCTCCTTGGACTTAACAATCTCCTTAAGACAATTTGGCAAACTTACTCTCTCTTTCAATCCTTCTCTTAAACTAAGTCTTCAGAAATCATGGCTCCTTGATTATTTTAACCTACGAAGATGGAATTTCATATGATTTGTATCCATAGTAATTATAAATCATCCTTGATTAGATGCAATGGGAATCTACAGTCACATGATGTTTGACCAGACACAAAATCAGCTGAGGCAGGCCTTTGCCTCCTTAGTCATCTACAGCCAATATCAAAGCAAAAACACACAAGAACATTTTGGTCACTTTATAAACCAAAATTAATTGCGTGGCTATAGTGAACATCCCTGTATTGTTTCTTGTTTTAACAAATGTGAACATCTCTGTTGTCAACCACCAGATATTCATGAGCAGTTAGAGTAAATATGTTCTGCATATGTTCTTTCTAAGAATTATTAGCCACAATGGCACTGAAGTGGTTTGTGAGCTCTGTAATTTTTTCTTAGTGGATTTCATTGGATCTTCTTTCCTTTCTTACACCATCCTTGAATTCCAGAAATTATTCAAGCTGGATGTGATGAATGACTTAGGTAGGCGCCCAGTCTTTGGATTCTAATCATTTTAGATACTTCCATGCTTGTATTCAAAGATAAGTTTTAATTTGAAAATTTTATGTTATTTACAGCAAAACATTTCATTTTAATACGATGAATTTGTTTATCTTCTTCCTGTGCTGTTCAACAGAACAATTTATCTAAAAAAATTTACCACCTCCTTGAGTATGGGAAGCTGTCATGTTGTCCAACTTAATATTCTTTTCTTTTATCCACTATGCAACAATTATTTGAGAATTTTTCAAGCTCTTCCAAGGTATCGGAGTTTCCAATTTCTTAATTATTAAGGCATTTTGGTCTTTCATGTTTATAGGGGAAACTGGCCATTTTAAAAGTTGCTGTTAAACACAATTTTATCTGTTTTCTTTTCTCATACCAAATTTTTCATTTGTGTGAGTTTTTTCTTTTGATTGTGTTTGCCGCAGATTTATACACTATATTATGTGCATGTTTCCTTTCAAAGAAATACCACCCTTTGTTTTCTGATTTATTGTTTTGTTTTTTATCTCAGTGAAGTTGTTTTGCTTTATTGATTTCCTTTGGCTTGTTTTGTCTTGTTCTCCTTTCAAAGGTCCTCAGTTAAATTTGTCTTTAAAAAACGATTTCTTGCGTAATAATAAAAGAACTCTGGGCAAATATCTGTTGTGGAGTTATGATCCACAGATTTTGGAGTTTTGCAGTCTAGTTTGAATTATAGACATATCAGCAGGTCATTATAATAAGGTGGTAAAAGTGCTGCTACGGGGCAAGTTCAAGGATCTATTGGAGCATTTGGGGCCAGAACTTAACCAAGTATGACAGAGTGAAGAATCAGAAAAATAGAAGTGATGTTTATGCTTGGAATGAGAACTGGCCAGGCAAAGAGAAAAGGAACGAGACGTGGGTAAAGGCAGAGAAACACTGTGTATGCTGGGAACCATGGCGAGAAAGAAGCAGGGTTCAGAAAACGAGCATGTTCATGTAGCTAGATATAAAACGTGACAAAGGGCATACCAGTCTAGAGAGATCACCAACAATCCAACTATAAAAGGTGACATTAAGAGGTCCGACGGTGAGACGCCAAAGGTGTTTCATGCAACGGAACGACGTAAACATATTAGGATTTCAAAAGATAATTTTGATTTGCTGAAAGAAAATAGATTTGATGGAAACAAGACAGAAAGTCAAAGAATCCAATAAAGTGTTATGGCAGAAATTCAAGAAAGAGATGAGATCTTAGATAAACTACATTTCAGTAAGCACAGAGGAGAGAGATGGGTTAGGAGGGACTTGTGGCTGGATCACAGACTTTTCCACTACAATTCTGTCATTTCTTCCACTGTCCTGGGGATATTATGAGATCAGTTAAAATTTAGGTTCTTTGTAGGTGGCATCACCTTTTCTTTTATTCTCCTTTCTCCTTCTCTTTCCTCCCCTCCTTCTTTCTTTCCTTCTAGATACTCCTCCTTTCCTTCTGTTTCCACTTGGTATCTGGCAAAGTCCGTGGCTTCTTGTAGTTCTGAATACTGGTTGGAGACATCCACGAATATAGACATAAAGTTTAGGCAAAGTTAAAGCTGTACATTACAATTTCTCTTCCTCAATCCCCCTGACATCAATGTAACTTAAGAGAATTCATTTCTAGGCCAGAATATTCTGGAAAACCAACATGATCCTGAATAAAGCTTCACCACCACTACAATCCATCTGAATACCGCTCCATCTTTCTATCCTTTGGTTATGAGGCAAACTTCTGAGACCTGCTTTTAAAATACTCTTTTCTTAACGTTGGAAAACAAAAGACAAAGATATAAAAAGTTGACAATAAGGGACAAAAATGAACCCTGATTTTTCATTTATTTTCTACTTTTTCCCTACGAAACAAGAGCAATATCAAAGACACAAAACAATTTATATGTGAAATTTAAATCCCCCTTTTGTTCCTTTACACTCTCAGTGGGAGTTAAGTCTTATCCGGACCTCAGCAGCCAACATTACATTTATACATCAAGGACGTTTGCATCACAACTAACCTTTAGGAACAAACAAAGGGAGAATAAAACAAAATGAATTGATTAAAATATCTAGATGGTGTATGAATTTGGCCTCATATAATGTGAGAACATTAAAACGCTAGTTCTAAATGTATAATTATACACAAATATTTATACACAAGTGAACATAAAATGCACTTCTATGAAAGCCATCCGACAGTGTGTGATTATTTTAGGCTTAGAGAGTAACATCCTCATGGAAATTCAGAAAACAGAAATAGCAGGTGTTTCTCCATAAGTAACATGCTAAGTTTGGTGAGATAGCCATTAAAGGCACCACACGCATATTAATGCTGTGATAATTGGCCTTAGTATACTGCTTTTTCAGCAAGCTCTGTGTCACTTATTGCTTTTATTATGTGTGTCTTTGCACTATTCCTACTGGGAAAACTTGACTACTGATTATTTAGTAACACAATACATTGGGCAGCTAAGGTTTATCGGATATAATTCAATTTATTTTTAGTGTCCTTTTGTTTTATGTTGATTTCTTAGGGATGATTGCTGTGTTAGGGCCCTTAGCTGTTCTTTCTAATGTTTAACTTTAAATGAAGAGTAGCGAAGGTACTGTCTCTCCTAATCACATCAATTTACTAGTCT
This sequence comes from Ctenodactylus gundi, assembly GCA_004027205.1. Taxonomy (NCBI): domain Eukaryota; kingdom Metazoa; phylum Chordata; class Mammalia; order Rodentia; family Ctenodactylidae; genus Ctenodactylus; species Ctenodactylus gundi. Next base: position 228,206 of record PVKB01002963.1, read on the forward strand.
GGGCCTTCAATCCACTCAACATTCCTGTATTTCATAATCTTTAGTAATTTTGGAGACATTTTCCCTAGCAAGACTGCCATGGCTTAAATATCCTCCCAAAAGAACGTGTGCTTGAAATTTAGTCACTACTGTTATAGTACTAACAGGTAAGAAGTTCAGCATCTGGTTAAATCCCAAGGGCTCATGGTAGAGATAATGGGATTGTAGGCAGTGGAGGATGCACAGAACCCCAGAAATGGAGAAGTTACTGGAAAACAGGATTATAGAAATGACAGCTGGCTATAACCTGTGACAGCCTGACCACTCCCCAGTACTACTTAGTAGTTGTCTCTGTTACTTTTTCATGGCTCTGATTCAATACCTGGCATCCACAAATTTAGAGGAAGAAAGGTTTATTTTAGCTTATAGTTTCAGAAGGTCACAGTCCATTCACAAGTGGGCAGTTGGAAAATGATGATATCATATGGTGGTAGAGCTGGAACCAGAGTGTCTGGAGCAGAGATCCTTATGGCATGGTGGAAGAGAAAGAGACTGAGAGGAAGGGTGGAATCCGCACGTGCCTGTCCAGGTCAAGCCTGCACCTCTGCCCTTTCCCTTTCATCCAGGTCCCACCTCCCTACCCTAAACGGTATCCACAGGAATCTGAGGCTTTTGGAGGAGACTCCAGATCTAAACCACAACATTCTTCTCCTGGCCCCAAAAAAGGCTCACAACCCCTCCTTATGCAAAATGTATTTACTCTCTTTACCAAAATTGCCAAAATCCTCATAGTTCCAGCACTGCTAAAAAGTTCAAGTCCAAAGTCTTCTCTCAGATGCAAGGCAAACTCTCAGCTATGAGCTCCTGCTAAAACCAAAGAGTTAAGCACTTCCAACGTAAAATGGCATGGAGTAAAAATTTCCATTCCAAAAGGAAAGGAGGATAAAGCGCAATAAGGCCACAATAATTCCTAAACCCAGCAGGGCAAAGATTAACTCCTATAGTCCCATGTTCAGCACCTAGCCAGATATGCAGCATCACAGCAGGTTGCAATTTCCATCTTCTCTGTCTGCCCACTGCTGGCGGCTTTTCTCAGCTCGTGATCCATACTCCCGGCTCTCCAAATCCCTGGGTGCCCCACTGCACCTTTGGCTTCTCCTTTACAACTTCACGCACTGCCCTCCCAGGGGAACGCTGCCTGACCTCCTCTGAAACCTGGGTGGAAGCCTCCATGAACCCACAACTCCAACACTCCGCAGGACTGCCTGGACGTTTCCAAGGTCGGCAACTGGCTTGAGCAGTAGCCTAACCCCCTTGGACAAATGCAATAGAAGTCTCCAAGTTCTTAGATGATTGAAGTCCAGACTTCTAAATTCTAAAAGACATTTTTTCATTTGGGCCTAGGGTATGCTTTTTAGAGCAAAGTCTTTTGCCTCTCCACCCTTCAGCTGATGAAATGGGGAGGTGGGCGAGGGAGGGGTCCTGTTGACTTTGGAAATGCCCTCCAGGCATGTTTCCTATGGCCCTGATGGTCTTTCTTTCTTTCTTTCTCTCTCTCTCTCTCTCTCTCTCTCTTTCTTCTCTCTTTCCTTTTCTGATGGTGTTCCTTTTTAGTGCTAATATCTTTAATTTCCTTGCGCTGTTTGGTCTTACCACTGCAGGTTGCTTCAGTCTGGCACCGCAAACTTTCTATATGATTCTCTCTGTCTTTTTATCTTGTTTTTCACAATACAGCTGGCTAAAGGCTGCAAACAACAGCCATGTAACAGTTTGAACATCAGTCCACCTTGAAATTTTCTCCACTAGGGTAAGCAGTCCATTGCCTTTAAACTCAGTTTCAGGCAGTCTCTGGGCAAGGGCAGAATGTCAACAAACTCTTTGCCAGAGCGTAGCACACATGTTTTTAGGCCACCTGCCCATACATTTCTCCTTCCCATCTGAAACTTCTTGAACCTGGCATTTCTAATCCACGCATTTATCAGCATTCTGGTCTCTGAGCTTTGATCAGAGTCTCCCATCAAGCTTGGTTTAGAGCACTCCAAGGCTCCTCCCGCCAGCATCCTTAAGCCTTTCCAAACTCCTCCTGCAAACTGGTTTGAAAGGCTTTCAAACCACATGGTCAGAAAAAGTACAGCAATGACCCCATTTCCGATACCAATTTCTGTCTTAGTTACTTTTTCATTGCTGTGACTCAGTACCCAACAGCCACAAATTTAGGAGAGGAAAGGTTTACTTTAGTTCACAGTTTCAGAAATCACAGTCTGTTCGCAGATCGGTAGCTAGAAAATGATGGAACCACACGGTGGAGCTGCAGGTAGAGCTGGAACAGGAGTTCCTGGGGCAGAGATCTTTACAGCATGGTGGAAGAGAGAAAGACTGGGAGGAAGGGCAGAACCAGCACACACTCCTCCAGGTCAAGCCCACACTTTTGCCCTCTCCCTTCCCACCAGGTCCCACCTCCCTACTCTATACCGTATTCATAGAAACATAAGGGGGACACTCCAGATTCAAACCATGACAGTAGTTAAAAGACCATAAAAGATCTTAAAGAAAAAGCACTCTTAAAGTTACTTAAGTGCAGGCTTCAGCAGCTGCTTAAGGGTAGGTAATCTAGCAACCAGCCTTAGTAACCAAGTTGCTTAGCATAGGACAGCCTCTCACCCAGCTCAACAACAAAAACCCGTAGTCTTTCCACATGGTCTTGGTTTCCCTTCTGACTAGCAGAAGCTTTATGTACTTTCCCCCCTCTTTATCCCCCTTCCTTCCCCTTCTATAATTTTCCCAATAAAATGTTCTCTTTACAGCTTGCCTCCCATCTTCCACGACTTATTCTTCAAGCTCACAGAGATAGAAACTTGGCCCAGAGGCCCAATTGAGTTGGGATTAGGCAGCACAACTATTAACAGGCTCTCCGCTCATTAATAATCGATGCTACTACAGTGGGAGTGAATTCCTTCTGAAAGGGTAAGTTCAGTCCCTTTCCCAAACCTTTCTCTCTTCCACTCTCTGCCCTCCCACCAGAGACCATGTAGCAATATACCACACCTTGATCTTGTCCTTCCTAGCTTTCAAAATGTAAATCACCCCGTCTCAGGCACTCTGTTGTAGCAACCCAAAAAAGGCCAAGACTCATATTAGTGCAAACCTTCCATTCTTGGTAAGCAGGGTTGAATCTGTTATCTATCAGTTAAGCAGAAATGGCTTGTTGGACTTTATTATTCATTCAAATAGTATCATAGGCCATCCTTGTGTGGATAATCTCCCATTGTTATATGCAAACACACTAATGAGCACTAAGATTTTGTCCTTGGGAAGCCCCTGACCTCTCTATTAAGAGGGGAGAGTTGCCTCATTTTTTAAAGTCCTATCTCCTACAGAGGTGTCTTCTGAAATGAACCATTTAAGAGAATACTTTCCTTTTTTCTTAAAGAAGAACATTTATGATAAAAACAAAAGTGTCATATGCTGAGGATGGGGTGGTACTAGATGTATCCTTAATTGTCAAGTTTGGAAATTAAAATTTCTGTTTCTGCATAAACAACTGTAGAATTTGCAGGATCAGAAATTTCCCTAGGTTATGCAGGTTTTCTACACTCAACCTTACTGTGAGTTTTTCTTGTGGAGCTCAAACCTTTATCAGTCTTAAAAGTTACTACTAATTGATGGTGGCAAAAAGACCAGAAATTCTGTATCACAAAGGCAAACAACCTAACTAGACTGACTAACCTGACTGAGTACAACAGCCCTGAGTCAGTCATCCTAAAATTTTTGGCTATTTTTATCAGCAGCAAGATGGAGAGACTTTGTTGGTGGTTGTTGATGCCAAGGTCAAGTCTAAATCAGAGAAAAGGTGAAAACGAAAAGCAACCACAACAAACCAAAGGCACCACCTTTATCTGATGTAGGTCATTGACAAAATGTGTGACATCCTCTTATCTGTGCGTAACAGTCATTACTCAACATTGTTAAACGTAATGAGGAGGTTGTTTTCTCTTTTATACTCCTGAGACAAGCAGCCCATTATAAGCGGGTAGAGGGGTAGAGCACATTTGTTTGTTTGTTTGGGTTTTTGGTTTGTTTGTTTGTTCGAGACAGGCTTCCGCTTTATAGTCTGGGTTGGTCTTTAACGCACCATGTAGCTCAGGCTACCCTGACAACTTATGGCAATTCTGCCTCAGCCTTCCAAGTGTTGAGATTACAGGCATACACAGCCACACTCAGCTGTTATGTAGTACTGGGGAATCAAACCTGGGCCTCGTGCTTCCTAGACAAGTGCTGTAATCATTGAGCTACACCCCCTAACACAAACTCCTTTTCTAAAAGTCTCACAGAAACACTTCCGAGTTTCTCTACATTGACACACTCAATAAGTGCACATAAACTTGCTTCACATCAGAGGTTCTGCCTTTCCTTGACCCCTGGAAATTTTCCGATTTCACCTGCAAATGAGCCTGGGTCTAGCAGTCTCTGGCTTCTGGGAGGGAGAGAGGGAAGATGAAAGCAACCTGAAAATCAACCCCAAATGGGCCTGGAGAGGACCTCAGCACCAGGGATCTGCTTATCATCAGCCTCAATGAAATGACCAAAGGCACACCCATGTGCTTAGCAAGTCTTGAAAAGACTCAATCCAATTTCCCAGTTCTTGCCTGAATTTCCAATGCTTTTCCTTCAAAGGAAGTGCATAGTCATGGCATGATGTAAAGAAACCCTTCCCTCCTTTATTCTAAGGCAATTGCTCAAGCCACATGACCAGTTATTTACAAAGAAGCTGCGGGTGAGCCATGCTTTCTTGTAGGCTCTGACCATGTCAACTTTGTCTTGTCTCAGATATGCAGAACCCAGATCCATGCACATGGCCGTGTCATTTCATGCTCCTGGAGGGCATTTGCTATGCACCTCTGAAGATGAATTTTGCAGAAATCAGCCAGTCAATATTAAGTACATATTCATGTCAACTACTTGCTCATTTTATAATCCTCACAGTACACTTCTTCAAAGTGTGAGGTTTTGAATTACGTTTAAGAAGCAATTCCTATGTATTGAAAAATAAAGCAGCAACTAACCCACATGGTATGTTATTTAGAGAGAAAAAATGGTGTGCTTGAGCTTCCCGCTTCATACGATTTACCAGACTCTTGCTACTCCAAATGTAGCCAGTGGACCAGGAACGAGTGAAGAGTAGTAAGAAATTCAGAATCTGACCCAAAAACCACAGAGTAAGAAATTTTATCTTAACAACCTCTTCAGGCAATTGAGAAACATGATTAGGAAAGACTGAGACAAGTTGCTTTTGCGTATGCCTCTGCATTTTAAATTTTGTGCTAAGTAATGAGACGATTATGGCAATGGTCTTACAAAAACTAAGAGGTGGGAGGGAGCTGGATGTCAACCCTGAAAGCCCAGAATTCAGTCTTTACCCTTGGCGTTGGTCATGCCGTGTTGTGTTGTTCAGAGTTTTCCACTCTGCCTGGTACTCAATTCCCTTGGCATCTGTGCTACCGTGTTATTCGATACACTCTAGGAGCAAGATCACCGATGTGTGCAAAGTCCATTTGTCAAAACTAAATTTGGGAACAATGTTCTAATAAAACCTGATGCAATAGAAAGTCTTGGGCCTTCACGATAGGACTTGCAGGAAGCTGCCTGCAGTATAAGATGTCCAACTGAGACAGAGAAAGGTTAGATCTTAGTGCACACTAATGAGCAGCAGTAGAGCCTGGAGTGTGAGGCTGCCAGGACCGGATGCCCTTTCTGCTTCAGGATTTACAATCTTTTTCATCTCAAAGTACTTACACTTCTAAACTGAGAACAGTAAATCTAGAAAAAACAGGATCAAGAGAGGAAAAGAAACACGTAAAAACAAAACAACAACAACAACAACAAAAACATGTTCAGAAATGTGGGCTTGTAATCCCAGCATTCTAAGACCCAAATTCCAGCCCAGCATGGACAATTTAGCTACTTAGGAGACCTTGTTTCCAAATAGAAAGTAAAAATGGGCTGAGGGGTATAACTCAGTGTGAAGGCCCTGGGCTTTATCCCTAGTGCCCCCCAAAAGGAAGGTTAAAAAGAAGCCAAAGAAATTATCCCCATTATTAACAAATGGGATCTTGTTAAATTCAAAAGCTTCTGCACAGCAAAGGAAACTATCAACAGTGTAAAAAGAGAACCAACAGACTGGGGAAAAACATTCACCACCAACATCGCAGATAAGAAGCTAATACCTAGAATATACAGGGAGCTGAAGAAAACTAAGCCAACCAAAATAAAGGATCCTATTAAATAAAAAGTGGGCAAATGAAATGAAGAGGCAGTTCACTCACGAAGAAGTACAAGGGGGCAATAGATACATGAAAAGATGTTCAACATCTCTAGCCATAAGAGAAATGCAAATCAAAACAACGCTAAGATACCATCTCACTCCAGAGAGAATGGCCTACACCAACAAGTCAAATAGTAACCAGTGCTGGTGAGGCTGTGGGGAGAAAGGAACCCTCCTGCACTGCTCGTGGGAGTGTAAATTCATACAACCCCCTTTGGAAAGCAGTATGGAGATCTCTCAAAAGACTAGAAATAAATATCCCCTTCAATCCCCTCCTGAGAATATATCCAAAAGAGGTCAAAACAACACATAACAGAGATATTTGTATACCAATGTTCATAGCAGCACAACTAACAATAGCTAAAATATGGAAGTCACGAAAATACCCATCAACAGCTGGTGGATACACAAAGTGTGGTATTTATACACAATGGAATAGTATGCATCTATAAAGTCCAACAGCGTGGAGGCTTTTACAGGCGAATGGAAGAAGTTTGAGAACATCCTGCTTAGTGAAGTGAGTCAGAAGCAGAAGGTGAAACATTGAATGGTCTCTCTGATATGAGTCCCAGAGCACAACTCCTACAGAACTTAGAACGAAAAAACAAAGTGAAACAGGGGAGTTGGGTGGGGAGGGAGGGAGAGTAGGGTAAGGAGAGGGACACAAGGAGAGTGGGAAAGTCCTTGTCACCTTGACAAGATATGTGTGTGCACAAAATCCTCAACTTCATTGTAAACCTTAAATCTTGCACTTATACATATCAATAAAACGAGGGAAAAAAGGAAGCCAAAAGAATGGGCAGTTAGTTCCACTATTCAGTTCTGAGGGATCCATTGGCCCCAAGCGGCAGGGTTGCAAATGTAACCTGCTTGCGTGTGCATGCCCAGGACTTGCCAACGGCTCCCCAAAAGAGGGACTTTTGAGCTGATTGATATTCTTGGCACAGAAGAACAATGCTTTGCAATTCCTAGGCAAATCTTTGTCTGAGAAAATGTTTTCCACCCATACAAGCTTGGTCAAGTGCTAAGCAGGGATTGTGTCTGAGTCCTGTGCTTCTTGCGGTCTCTCCTTGACCCAGAGAGGTGAGGTTGTGGAGGTGGTACAGAAGAAGGCCTTAATCTTTCCCTCTGCCTAACAGGTGGCACGGATCAGGCAATGTCAATCAAAAATACTTCACCAGTATCTTCCATTTAAATCCTGTGCCAGACAGTAGGTGTGGTGGCACATACCTGCAACCTCAGCACTCAAGAGGCCGAAGCAGGAGAAAAACAATTTGGAGACCAGCCTGGACTACACAGGGAGAATCCTGTCTCAAAAAAATAAATAAGTAGATAAATAATTTCTACGCAATAATCGCAAGAGCAGGAAGGCATAACAGAAATAACAAGAGGAGTTTTTAAGAGAAAGGAATGTATGACTAGGAAGAGTAAAGAGGAAAGATTTTCTCTTGTCTGCATAGAGAGCTTACATTTCCTTAAGGACCTTCCTTAACCTTTGGCGATGAAGTATGGGTCACATAAACGCAGCATTTTTATAGCAATTATTCACTAGTGACATGCATGCAAAGAAGATCCTGTTACTCGTAAAAGGCTAGCATGTAAGGGCATGAGGTTTTAAAATAGCTGCTA